>JAPKID020001576.1:0-14568 GCA_026931265.2 Tropidonophis doriae
TTTAACTTTTCGCCCCTCCCAGCTCCCAGGCATTCCTTCAAACTTTGGCCATCTGGCAAAGATCCCAGTATTGTTTATTAAATTTTTTCTAAATAAGAGAGAACTCCCTCTTATATCTTGTGTATCATCTGGGACTTAACTCAGAATGGCATTAGTCTTTTTTCTGAATGGAGTGGCATGACAACCACCTGTAGATAATCAACTAATGTAGCAAAAAAAAGGAAAAGAGATTAGTAGAAAACTATAGAAATATTATCACCGGGCTCTTTTCCTATTAAAATGAATCAATTCACCACTTGTTTTAGACAAGATAGAGCAGATTCAAAAGAAATAAATGAACCCACCTTAGGCTAATCATTAAAAGAACTCCAGAAAGAACTTTAATGATGTGACATATAACAAAAGTCGGAATGTAAATAGTGGCATATTATATTACATCATAAGTTAGTATATTTCTTTAATTAATATACAGATATGTAGTTTCAGCAAGATGTAATTTTGGTTCAGTGGAACTGAAATCTATAGCAGTTAAGCTGGTTGTGATGACTAATTGGTTCACTGTTTCAGTATCACTTCTCATATGCAACTTAGTTTGAATTGTTGGAAGAAATATCCACCTGGTTCAGTTCCAAGCCAAGAGAAAGGCAATGGAGACAAAATGGAGGATGGAGGCTGATTGGAAAGAGGGCTCAATGATGAAGCAGAACCACCAAGCACGTGTTATTCTGGGCTGACCACATGGACTTGAGAGTAGGTGGCTTTTATACCTTCTCTGGGCTTTGCACTTGGGCTTCCTGTTGCTGTGCAAGAACATGTATTCTATTGGCTGTTGTAGGGGTTATGTAGGGATCATAGCTGGCTCTATAGGTTGTATGAGCTGCCAGGTTTGGTTGAAGTTTTCTGGGGGTGATGCAATGAAGAGGTTTGTGTTCTGAAAGGGTGTTGGGTAATTCCTGTTATAGTTTAATGGCTTTGTCCTGGTTTGGATCTTGAATGAGGGCTATTTGCTTATGAATAGAGCTACCTAGATACTGGGCTTCTTCTTCTCAATAAGCTCTTTATCTCTTAAGTGCTGACATCTGCTGAGTGCTATGAAGAAAACTGGGGGCTGCTTTCTGCCTCCAAGAGCATGTCTCTCCATTTCTCTTTTAGGAAAATATAATATTCTGCCTTTTGAATATTTCCTAAAATATTTTATTCTTCTAGAAGGGTGAGTGGCAATTTTCTACAGAATTATACCCATAAATCAGTAACAATTTTAAAATACAGCATTAAAAAAATCAGTTTAGCTGTGCTGGGCAATAAAATCTCAAACGATTGATAGGAAAATATCAGGGTAAATGAATGGTCCTTTTTCTATCATCACTCCCACGCTACTTGAATACACTCAAAAAAGAGAATAATATGCAGTCTTTCAACTAAAAAATAAATGCTACATTTTAACTTATAAAAGGGAACTCTTCCTAGGAAGATGAAATTGAGAGCAAATAAATTCTGCAACTGTGTAGATCAGAATCTCTTAACTCTCAGTTGCTCAGTTTCTAAAGTTTCTTAACTGAGCAACTTTAAGACTTCAAGTCCCAGAATTCCCCAGCCATCCAGCAAATGCAATGAAATATTGATGCAAACCAGCTCATTAGCCAAAGCCTCATATTAGGCTCACATATTTTTAAAAAGGAGTTTTCTTTAGGATTTTTCTATTAGTTATCTTTCTTTTCTCCCAACATTACATAATGTTATATAACAAATTCTGGTCATTTCCCCGTTAATGATTTATCACATTTTTAGAGCAAACAGTCATTATTTCTACTTAAAATGAAATTATGACTTCAACAAGAGCTGGTTGAAGCTACAAATTTATTATAAGTTGCTTGTAAATACAAAAACAACACAAAAAAAGGGCACAATAGATGGAAATCCAGCTTCTAAACTTTATGGAAAGTCAGAAAGAAACTAAGGACATAAACAATTTTAATTCTATTTTCAAATCTTTTTCCTTTTCTAATTGAGGCGGGCAATCACAATCTAAATGAGGCTTGCCTATAAACAAAAAAAAAACAAAACAATTGGAAACTTCTGCGAAAGCAATTGTATTTTACTGAGATTGTTGCGGAGTAGATTTTTGTAGCTAGGAACCAAGAGGAAACCTTGCCAGGAGGTATACCTTCAACAGAAAGAGAAAAACATAGCACATACCTCCAGTGTTTCCACATTTTCAGGCTCTGATTTCATTCTTTACGATTATTAAATAAAACCATGCAGCATTTCTGACTCAAAAGCAAAATGGTGCTTCAGGGCACATGGTAGCAACTTTTTGGAACTCTTAAGGCAGCCACACATTTTCTGTGTGCTCTGAAGCACCTTTTCACCTTCAAATCCAGGGTATGCACAGTTCTTTTATGCAGTACTAAAAGAAAGAAGAAAGAAAGAAAAAAGAAATAAAGAAGGAAGGAAGAAGAAAGAATAAAGGAGGGAGGGAGAAAAGAAGGAAGAAAGGAAAGAAGGAAGGAAGGTTGGTTTTGATTACAAACAATGCCTTAAAAAGTATTAAGCAATTTACGATTTCCCCCAAATATTTTAAGTTACTTCATCGATTATTTTTTAAGCAGATAACCATGCTCTGCTTGTGCCTGCTCAGATTTCCTTATTAAAGGCATTGGGGTATGTTTCTTTACTGCTACTGTGTACAAAGGACAATTGAAAATAAAAACCAAAATCAAATCAAATCCCCAAATAAAACAGAAACCCATGACAACAAGTTCTAATGCAGAGATGGCGAACCTTTTGTGGCTCCTGTGCCAACAGCGGGGGAGTGCAAGGGGGTCATGCACAGGTGTGCCACACCCATAATGCTGTGCACATGACCCCAGCGTGCATGCACACACAACCACCACTCCCCCCCATTTTTGGTGTGCTTTTTTCATCCTCCCCAGGCTCCAGAGGCATTATAGGAGCCTGAGGAGGGCGAAACAGCTTCCCTGAAGGCTCCAGAGAGCAAAAAACAACCTTATGAGCAACCCGGAAGTCACTTCTGGGTTGCTTGTAGGGCTGGTTTTAGCCCTCCAGAGGCTTCAGGGCCTTCAGGAGGTTTCCTTGAAGGCTCTGGAGGACAAAATAAATGACTCCACGAGCAACCCAGATGTTTCTGAACTTCCAGTTTGTCCATGGGACCATTTTTTTGTGCTCTGGAGGCTTCAGGGAAGCCTCCTGAAGGCTCTGGAGGGTGAAAAATGGCCTCAAAAGAAGGCCAAAGTCAGCTGGCCAGCTAACAGGGCAACGCCTCACATGTCCTGACAAATGGATCCATGTACAACCTGTGGCACACATGCCATAGGTTTGCCATCATGGGTCTAATGGATAATTCCTCAAAAGACTTATTATGATGCCTATTATATTTTTCAGGATCGCCTAGAGTAGAAATAGAGATATATTTGCTCTATTGTCTAAAAGGTCTCTGAATCCAAGGTAAAAGGTTCTGATATATGCAAGGTCATGATCATGAACCATCCTGGGCCTTCCATTCTTATTCCTTCTCCATTCAGAATAGAATGGTCACACACCATTCAAACTCATATATCAATGCTCTCCCAAATGCTTTTATCCATAATAACCAGGTTAATTATTTTGATATCAACCCAGCAATTTTAAAACATGTGTGAGGGATGGAGGACTGTACAAGAGAATGTTGCATCTCTTTCCTTCAAAATAGAAGCTTTACTTTATCCTACTATAAAGAGCCTTCTTTAATGTGAAATTAGATCTTTTTTAAAAAAAGTTCTTCATTGGTGCTATGGTGTATGAAGCCTCAAGGCAGGGAGAGAAGGTTAACACTTTTAAGTACACCACTGAGTAAATTCCTTTAAAATCCATGTATAGGATAAAGTCTCACTCTCTTCTCCCTCGCTCCCTCGCCCACTCTCTCTCCAACAGGAAAAATGGCCAGATGAGCTAATTCTATATCATTGCAATGCTACATAGAATCTTGCCAGTCCGAAAATGCAACAATCCTGCTGTCTCCTTTATAAACTGAGAAGGGATTCTTTCTAAGCCTCTTTTTCTGCCCATAATGCCACTGTGGCCTGTGCTTTCTCTTATCTTACCACTTCCTAGGCATTATCTCTTCTCCCCATCTCCAATGTCATTCCAACACATCATTATATTAGTCTATCTCAATTGCCATTTTCCATCTCATCCCCTTCATGATATGTTTAAGTATACAATAGTATTGGAGAGAAAAGGACTAGTTATTCTTTCCCAGTAATCATTGAGAAAACAACACAAGATGTTATGATCTAAAACCGCTTCTATTATATCAGTGGGGACTATTTCAAATCCATATGGGGTCATGGACATGTTAATCTGTCTGATCATCCACTAATCAGATATAAGAGCTTTTTAAAGAAACTTTTCCAAGGCGGGGAGAGGGCATGTCAAGGAAGTCCATAAGACACAATCATAATGGGATTATAATTATGAAAGCTACATCCTAAAATAAGGGAAATCCTGAGTCAGCATAGTTTCAGAAGCCTATTGCATTTTCTCAAGAAATGATAAAGTCGTCTATTGTATTTATATATATATATAAACCCTAAGAAACTTAGCTAGAAACTAAGAGACCATGAGATCTAGTCCCACCTTAGGCACAAAGCCAGTCACTCCCTGTCAGCCTTAGGTAGGAGGCAATGGCAAACCCAAAATCTTGCCAAGAAAACTATAGGGATTTACTGAAGCAGTCATCAGAAATCATCCCTGAAACAAAGGATAAGAACAAACAAATTTAAAACTTGTTAAAAATAAACCTTAATTTTTTAAAACAATTAATATGATGTTGGATGAAGTACTGTTTTAAAGTGGTGTACTCACTAGTTGAATCTACAAAATCCAAAACTGTATGTGTCCCACACATATTTTTTTATACAGTTTTATTTGGATGGATATAATCATAGCAGTAATATCTTATTGAGGACAAGGTCCTCCTGACAAACTGGGGAGAATGCCACATCTTCCACTGGATTCTTTCTGAAAGAAGCAGAAGGTAATGATTCTGAGACTGGGCCTTGAGTAATATTTTTGGAGATCAGATCTAATGGAAGAATATACACCAGTAAAATATTTTCCCTGATCCTGGAACTTACAAGGAAACAAATTGATAAATCACTTTGGTCATATCTTTTTCTTTTCATGCTTATTTATATCAGATTGAATTGAATCATTTCCAGAGTTAAGTACAACCTGACCATACTCCCTAATTATTGTGTTAATTTTCCTTTGTAAAGCAATTATGTTAATCTTAGAGATAAAGCTTCTGAGCAACTCCCTTCATTACTTAAAGCATATTACATTTAGATCATTACTGGTCCTCAGCAAATCCATTAGGTTACTGTTAGTAATGAAATATCATACTGTCTCATTTTTAATAATGTGAAGCTTAGACACACGTAAGGTATACCCACTGAAATAAACAGAATTTAAGTTACCAATGATTAACTTAAATCCCTTAGGTTTCAATGGATCTACTTTATGTTTAAATACATATGTTTAAATATGCCTAAGAAGCATAAATATTAATACAGTACAGGTGGTCCTCGACCTACAACCACAACTGAGCCCAAAATTCATGTTGCTAAGTGAGACATTTGTTAAGTAAGTTTTGCCACATTTTATGACTTTCTTGCTACAGTTATTAAGTGAATCACTCTGGTTGATAAGTTAGTAATTCAGTTGTTAAATGAATCTACCTTCCCATTGGCTTTGCTTGCCAGCAGGTTGCAAATGGTAAACACAGAAATGGTCATAAATATGAATCAGTTGCCATGTGACTAGGGGATGCTGGAAAAGTTGTAACTGTGAAAAACAGTCATAAGTCACATTTCTCAGTGCCATTGTAATTTTGAATGGTCACTAAATGAACTGTTGTAAGTCAAGGACTACCTGTACAACAAAAATGTATGCATCTTCTTGGTCTTGATACAAATGTGAAAATGTTCTGATGAGATATTTTAGTTCGGAAATACAGACGTGTTTTTTTTAATGTAGTGTTTTAGTGGGGACTATTATTATTATGGCTTGTATTTTTATTTTATCTTTAGTATTTTATATGGTTATTAGTCTATTATAATTCAGAGATGTCTAGTGGCCTAGTGGTGAAGACACTTGCCACCCATTGGGAAGATTGGGAATTCAAGCTAAGGTAGCAGCAGGTATTTCTCTATCAGGATGAAAAGAAAAGAAATATCTGCTGTGAACTCCATATAGGCATCAGGAAGCGCATCCAGCAGGAAATTCTAAGGTCCATCCAGTCAACCTGACTCTACCCTGAATTAAGAGTTACAGGATCATAAAAGGGGAGAAAAAGTAGGCTATTATAATTCAAAATAGGGTCCCCAACTATCATTTTGCAAATGAAAATTTAATGTGGCAGAAGCTGATTTTAACTCTCAAAGTCTAAATCTGTTTCTGGCAATCACAAAGACTTTTGTTGCTATACTGGAGGACTGGAGAAATTAGATAAATATTTTTTTATTTCTTGTGCCATCACTATTTCTGCAATTCCACTGTTGATTCAGTTTACAGCAACAATACTATTATGATTAAGGTGCTACAGCTGGCATGGCTTTTGAAAAGCTCTCCTTTATATTATGTTTATTCTCCTTTATATTATGTTTACTCCATACTCTTTCTTAATAATCCCTACCCAATCAGGGCTTTCTCTTGCTCTGTAATCCCATCCCTAGCTCTTATTTCAAAGGGGGGTTCCTACTGGTTTATACCAGTTTGGCCGAGTAGGTACTAACTTGGCCACCCACGCACCCGAACCGATTCTATTATTCCATTTTGTTTTTGGGTTCTGCACATGCACAGAATAATCTTCATTGCCGAAAATGTAATTTTCCCCCTTTTCTAACGTTCTGTGTATGTGCAGACCTTTTTAGGTGTAAATGTGCATGCATGCAGAGCACGTGTTTGGCATGCGCATGAACAAAGTGAGCGCTGAACTGGCAATAATGCCGGTAGCAACTCCTACCTGCCTTATTTCCTTTGTTCTTTCTTTTCTTGGTATTTAATGCACTAATCTACCTCTTTCTCTTTTCATGGATCAAGTTATCTGTTTGAGATGCCACTGGCTGCTGAGGGGGAAAAATTCAATTTGAAAATAGAATAAATCATATTAATTAGCACATATATTTTAGTTTTGAAAATGTCAATAGGTACAGAGTTAGAAACCACCACCCCTCACTGCCAATCCTCACATCAGCTGAATCAAAACAAAGTATTTTATTCCAAATGAAGACTGGTGCTCTCCCCTTCCCAAAGCCACCTTATTAGGTAACAAACTCAAGCAATGCATTAGTTATTGTAAGTGAAACTGTATATTCAAGGCACTCCAAACACAGAGAGGAAGGGGGGAGGGGGTGTCAAGCTATTTTCCAAAGCACTCAAACCCAGGCCAGGCAAGGAATAATGGATGAATAATGAAATGTAACAAGGAGAGATTCAACTAAGAAATAAGGATATATTTTTTTCTGTGAGAGAGCAATCAACCAATGGAAGCAGTGGGCTCAATGAAACAGTGACAGCAATCAACCAATGGAACAGCTTGCCTTCAGAAGTTGTAGGAGCTTCACCACGGAAGCTTTCAAGGAGAGACTGGATTGCTATCTGTCAGAAATGGTGTAGGATCTCCTGCTTGGGCAAGGGGTTGGACTAGATGACCTACAAGATTCCTTCCAACTCTGTTAATCTGTTAATTAAGTGTTAATCTGTTAATTAATATAAATGTTTTTGTGAGGGGAAGGAGGGAAACTTTGTCACTAGACATAGCGTAGCAGTGGTCAAATATTATTTTTCTTCACCCTTCTTACTTCACCTTTCATTTTCAATTTCTGAAGAAAACAATGTAGAAAAACCGAGGTAGACACAAGAAAAGAAAAGAGAACCTAATAACCACTTAAGGAAATTAGGTGCTTGTTCAGATCAATAGAAGATTCTATGAAGTTGAGATCCATGAAATGTAATCATTATCCAGGTGAAAATTTATTTATTTTTCACTAAAGTTCAGCTGCAGAGAAAAAAAAGAACTTTAAAAGTTCAAGGTATAATAGTTAGTGAGCTATGATTCCAGTGTTTCTCAACTTTGACACCTCTCAGATGTGTGGTCTTCAACTCCCAGAATTCTCCAGCCAACTTTATACAATAGAAAACACTGTATTATTCATTAGCAAAATCAGACAAGTTACATAAATGAATGTTTATAAAAATAGTAGAGAACTGTGGATTTAAAAAAAATAAAGTGTGATGATTGACTTTCAGCAGATCTCTTATAATTTCTTAGTCTTCTTTCACTCAATATATGTATGACTGCAGCTGCTGACTGGGGACAATAATGAAAGTAAGGCCATAGGCTAAGAGGAACTACAGATTAAGAAAAAGAAACATTAATTTGAAGTTGGCATCTTTCCCCTTTCTAAAAGATGTTTTGTGAATGCTGGAATAAATATGAAAAATAGTACAATGCAGGAGCACATTAAGGCTGAATAAAAAAGGTGATTTTCCATAAGACTTTGGAACACAAACAGATTAGTCCTTGTTATGTGCTATATGTGATTATTGTCCTGAAGCTTTTAATAGTTATGTGGTTTACTTCATCGCCCCTGATCACATACCCTAAATATTACACATTCTATTTCTTATATTATCCTTTTTTGTATGTTGCATATGCAAACTTGGGCACAGATTGGTAAATCATACTTCTTTGATCCAACTAGTTCCATAAAAATTGTATGTAATACAACATCCATACTGAGAGATCAGTGGGTTTAAATAAACAGAGAGAAAAGTTACTTTAAAGTCTCACAAAGGGTTGGGATTAATGGCTTCTGAGATTGTGCAAAGTCTAATATTGTCACTACTCTTTTTTACTTCAGCAACTGCACTTCTGCAAAAAAAAAAAAAAGCTGTACAGATATTATGACCTCAACTGATTTATGACCTCAATTGAGCGCAAAATTTCTGTTGTTAAGCAAGACAGTTGTTAAATGAGTTTTTCACCTTTTTATACCTTTCTTGCCACAGTTGTTAAGTGAACACCTGTAGTTATTAGGTTAGTAATATGCAGCGGTGAGATTAAAAAATGCTAGCAACTGGTTCTCTGCCTAGTTGCTGAGTGGGTGTGGCCATGGTGGGCATGCCCTACTCGGCTTCCAGAACCACAGGAGGGGGGGCATTTTGTCCTCCACGGGCTCCGGAGGGTTTCCCCGAGTCCCTTTGGGGAGATGAGTGCAGGGTATAAATTTAATAAAATCAAAATCAAATCAAATCCCTGAGCCTCCTGGATGGCGAAAACAGCCTCACCCAGGATCCAGAGGGCCTTCAGCAGCAGGAAATGGACCCATTTCTGGAGTTCTGGAAGGCCCATTTTTCACCCTCTGGAGGCTGTATAGGCTTTCCTGAGCCTCCAGGAGGGCAAAAACAGCCTCACCCAGGATCCGGAGGCCCTCCAGAGGCTGGAAACAGTCCCATTTCTGGACTTTCGAGAGGCCTGTTAGGAGTATACTCCTAGTGTTGGGTAGGCAATATATATAAGCCATGATGACAAATGGTCTTTGTTACTTTAAATGTTTGAATATAATTAGCAGCTGTAATTAACTCAGCAATAAGAGGAAGCCAGGAGAGCTTTCTCTCTCTCTCTACTCACTGTGACTGACTGATTGACTGACTGACTGAAGAAGGAAGAATCGAGGATTGCAACTCTAAGCAATTGTTTTTCAGTTAAGGACTGTATTTGATTCCATATGTACTATCACTGTTTGTGAAGTAGTGGTTTATTTTTCATCACAAGTAAAGCTACTTGTTTTTACTATCAGTGTCTGAGACTCTATCTGTGTGTCTACTAGCAACGTTTCTCTAGCTGCACATTCCGCTGCACAACTTTCTGTCTTCTAAAGGAGATATCCCCAACAAGGCCCATTTTTCACCTTCCCAGAGCCTCTGTGCGGGCCCTGCATTTATTTGGCAGGATGAATGGACCACATGCAGACTCCTGGGAGGGGCGGTACGGGATGGGCAAGGGCCAGACAGTCCTTGGAACAACCGATTCAGCGAACCGGGTGCAAAATTAAGATCTGGTATGCCCAAACCAATGCGAACCAGCTAAATCCCACCCCTGATAATATGGTTGTAAAATGAATTGACCTTGCTTGTCAGAAGATCTTAAGATCCTGGGACATGACCGTAGAAAATGGCAAATGTCATAAATATGAGCCACTTTCTATGTGTCTGAATTTTGATTATGTGAACATGGGGATGCTGCAATGATCATGCCATTTTTTTCCAGTGCCACTGTAATTTTGAATGGTCATTAAACAAATGGCTTAATAAGTCGAGGACTAATTTTGCTAATTTTCTGTTGGATCGCAGTTAACATTTTTTCTTTCCTGCTTCAATCTTCTGTACCAACACTGTCCCATGTTGCTCTATAGCATTAAATAAAAATGAATAGAACATATGAAAAAGAATGGAGGGGCTTCAAGAGGAGTCATCAATACAATATGGAAACACAATTTCTCCCACCACCCACTTTTATCTCAATAATATAAAAAATATTTTTATTTATAGTTAAGGATTGTATCACTCATCTTTCCTTAAATTCTTCAGGCTTCTTTTTCAGTTTCAGATATTGATTTGGCAAACAGTAGAAGATAACCTAATCCAACCAAGAGACAGAAGCTTTTCCACTGAGTTCATATATATATTGGAAGAGAATAGGGGATACAGTGGAGGAAATTATAATATTAGGTATGAAGTCTATTTTTTTATTTTGAACTAGCTCAGGAATATTTCTAGCTAGAATATGAAAAGGTAAAAGCCAATTACTTTTGGGGGGAAATGGGGTTATTCCCTTTATTTCTGCTTGTCAGTTCTATATTTCTTCTCCCAATAACTATCAGTCCCATTTTGGTAAAAAAACAACCCATCCCACCTATATTCCATTCCTCTGTCTTGATAGTTTGAAGAAATGCAAAAGAATATTGTTCTTTGTTCTTTTTAACTGAAGGACCCCATATAATGTGATATAGATGGAACAGGAAAAACAGATTTAACAAGAAAGCATTACTTACTGAAGTCCCTTATTATTTTCAGCATAGGAAATAATCTGCCCTGCAGTAAAGCAATCTATTTTCACTTTATCATTACATCTTAACTTAGTTTATTATGTTGTTACTGTAAAATGTTACTACTACTACTAATAATTCCTCTCATTGCAAAGGCAGCTTTACTAGGAACAGCTTACATCCTGAAATAATATCTGTAACACCACCAACTATCTACTTTTGTCTCTCTTAGGTCCTTGAGAAGGATTCAATAAGCAGACAAAAATGCCAAGTCCATCTAAACATCTGGTTAAAGTCAACCAAAAGAGCAACATGCAAACAAGAACAAAACAAATTAAAGTTTTGTTTATAATTATTGTTTAATGGAATGTTAAATTGGCCACGCCCACTCAGGCACATGACCATCTAGCCACACCCACCTAGCCAGTCTCCAACAGTCTGAGGGATGGTGAATTGGCCCCCTGTTCTAAATGTTCGACAACACCTAGTGTGATAGTTGGTCTTAATCATGATTCTCTTACTGATCTTATACATTTATGTTGCACATTGAGTGTAGCTCTAAAATGAAGGGGTTTTTTTTCCAGGCTTTGACCAAGTGCATGATTAGTCCACAGACTCTTCAAGAAGACTGCATTGATTTGTCCTGTTCTATTGATTTTCTCTGTATCAAATCTGAGCTACCAGCAAACTTAAGAGTCACTAATGTTCTCTTTAATTGATCCATGCTTTGCTTACCACAGACATTTTAAACAGTATTTTAGGTAAGATTCATTAAAAAAAACATTTGACATTGTTACTATTACAAAATCTCCTTTGTGCTGTTAAAAAAACAACTCAATTGGCAACTTCATTAACTGATCGATTGTTATCAATGCCTTTAATGTTATAAACCACCCAGTGTTTTAGGTGCCCTCTAAATTCAACAAATAAATTATAATCTAGAATAGATCCACATAATTTCAATGTAGGGAAATGAAGGTATAATGAATGTACTAAGCTTATATTATGTGCATTTTACAGTACAGTTTAAAGTTATATGCATATTAAAAGTTGCCTTTACAATAAGGGGTAAATTAGATAGTCCCAAATATCTTTGGAGTGACAGTCTATGAAAGGGAAATATATTATCACTGGGTCAGAGCACACCCAGATATCCAAGGACAGAAGGAGAAAGAAGCAATGCTTGCCATTCTCTCCAGTTGTCATATTCAGCACAGAATGAATTTAGATGAGCTACTGAGCTGGTTTCAATTTATCAAGATTTTGAGGATGGAGTAGCACGCCAAAATAATTTAAGGACTGAGAGGATTCTCAAACTCAGCAAAAAATGTTTTGGGGGATCACTGAGGAAATCAAAGAGGAAACATAATATTGTGGAAATCAGGATTTCTTGCCTCTAGAAAGGGGGAGTGTGTGTGTGTACATATGCCATCTTTCTTGGGATGCTTCAGTAAGGACCATTATACAATATATTTATTATTGTATCTTTACTATGAGGCAAAGCACTTTTTAGGATTTTCTTCCTCAGGCGTGAAAATCCTTGATTGAGATTTAACTATCTATGGGTGTATTCAAATCATATTTTTCATTATTTTCTCTTTCTCTCCATCTCTTTTCCCTCTGCTCATTCCTACCCATGATCTTGCCCTCATCATTGGTGTGTTGTTCTATATATATGTGTATGTATATATGTGTGTGTATCAATGTATGTATGTGTGTGTGTGCTGTGCTTGGGTATGTACACACACATCTCCCATACATGAATGAAATAGTCAACATTTTTAGAAATTGTCAAAACTCATATAATTTCATTTAAAATCACTCAAAATATATGGTAGCAAAATGTCATGAGGTTAAAGAATGTAGTTTATTTTTTATATAATATAGAAAGTTCGGCCAACTAAAGAAAAAATGTGTACCATAGTGCTAGTTGTGACTGTATAGTCAACTCCTGCTTATGCAGAGTTCCTCAAAAGTTTTCAAAGACAAAGTAACAGCCAAATTAAAGCCACAAGTTCTTCCAAAAGGTCAAACTCACGTGATGAAACATCATGTGGTATTGCCATCACGTGATGTTTCATGATGTTTTCCCCATTCACAGAACTGGGGTGGGCGTGGCCTGAGCATGATGCATCCGGCCCACAGGCCACCAGTTTGATACCTCTGAGTTCTTCTATTCCTTACTATCACCTGAAATTGATGTGGGGAAGGGGATCTTTCTCGGTTTCTCTTTCTTCTAGCCATAATTTTTGAGGAACAATTTAATATAATGTATTGATTTATTAAATGTTTTGGGACCTTTTGTGGAAGAATTTGGCAAAAATATACACAATTTCTCACAACTGATACATTTCTGCATGGACTTTTTTCTCTTTTCAGTTCCTTCCCCTGGCTCATATAATACTTTTTTTTAATGTACAGCTTTCTTTAAAAGGAGTATTCTAATATATTTTTGAGTGATAAATGTCACTATATGCTTAAATAGTGCAAGATTATATATAGGGCTAAGGGGGCATGATGGCTCAGCAATTAAAGATGCTGAACTTGTCAACTGGAAAGCTGATAGTCCAGATTTGAGACCAAGTGCTGCACAATGGAGTGAGCTACTATTCCTTAGCCCAAATCTTGCCCACCTACAGTTAAAAAGCATGCAAATATGAATAGAAAAAAATGGGTACCATTTTTGGTTGGAAGGTAACAGCATTCCATGCACCTTTTGGCATATAGCTATTCTGTAGCACATAACCATGGAAATATCTTCAGACAATGCTGGCTTCTTCAGCCAAGAAATGGAGATGAACATTACACCCTAGAGTCAGACATAACTGGATAGGGAAACCTTTACAGATAGATTCTGGGTCCAATTCAAGGTGTTGGTCATCACTTTTAAAGCGTTTTATGGATGGGTCTTGTCCTAGTGGATTAGCTTGTTCAAATTGCTACAGCAGAAGGGGCTTGCTGTTGTCCTCATCTGTTAAGGAATTCTAGCTGGTGAGATCAAGGACAAAAGCTTTTTCCATATGGCCCTTGTCCTATGGAGCATTCTATGAATGGAGGTGAGATCTGCTTCCCTCTTTCTGACTTTCCAGAATAAATTTAAAATCTGGTTTTATTGATTTGTTTAGGGTCCTGATGGGGGCTGCTCATTGCTGGAGGTGATTGATGAGGTAAGAAGACCTCAAAACACATACTGTCCATCTGCTTGGTCTCAGTTTTTAGGTAACTTTTCTTATTTTTTTATATTTATTTTTTATACTGTTTGTAAGCTGCCCAGAGTCACCTTATCACTGAAATTTGAGATGGTGCCAGTGCCTAAATTAATTAATTAAATAAATGGATAGATAAATTGATAAACAAACAAACAAACAAACAAATAAATAAATAAATATGGTTTTCTTAATTTTCCTATGGAATTAGGAGGCACAGATCAAGAAATAAAGAAAAACAAAGACAAATT
>JAPKID020001577.1:0-14568 GCA_026931265.2 Tropidonophis doriae
CTGGGTGCGTATACTCGGCGTATAAGACGACCCCCGATTTTTGGTTGACTTTTTGGGGTTTCAAAAGTCGTCTTATATGCCGGAATATACGGTACTCAAATGCTTCTGTCTAATTGATCTCCATCCAATTAACGCCTCACCCAGAAATACGGCTATACCAGATGTAGACTTCCTTGTTTCTGTATCAATTGTAAAACTCGCATCAGCATATGGAGTCAGCTTTAAGTCCTCATTCAGTTCAAGGTATAACGCATAATGCATTATATGCTTTAAGTACCTCAGAATCCTCTTTACATCTTGCCAGTGTCTTTCAGTAGGGTCCGCATTATATCTAGCCAATTGGTTCACGCTATAAGCAATGTCAGGCCTTGTCCAATTGCTAACACATGATAAGGGCAAGAGGTAGGAAGGTGTACAGGAGTCCCTGTAGTCAAGGGCTGCGAAACGTAACAGTGCCCTCTGCTAGTGGTATCTGGAACCTGGAGAAGAATCTTGGGAGATGAGCATTCTCCAGTGTGACGAACAGGTTCACTAATGGTTGACCAAATCTCTGGGAGATGCCGGAACAGATCCAATATAGACACCAATTTGAGTGGTAACTGCTCAACCAATCTGCTTGGATATTGATTGTTCCGGAAATATGTTCCACTCAAATGGAGAGGATGTGCGCCTCTGCCCAAAGGCCTAGTCTTTCCGCCTCTTGCATCATGGCCTTGGAGTGGGTGCCCACTTATCGGTTCATATGTGCCTTAGTGTCCATGTTGTCCGTCAACAAAAGAACATGTTGACCGGATAGCCTGTCCTAGAACCGAAGCCAGATGAGCTGCCCTGAATTCCAGCCAGTTGATGTTGTTCTCCAGCTTCTCCTGCGTTTTCCCTGCGTTATCTGAGACTGGAGATGGGCAACCCAGCCAAATAGACTGGTATCCAAGGTCACGGTCACACGACTGGACTCCTTGAACAGAGAACCCCTCTCTATGGCAAGAGAAGTCCACCAGGAGTAATTGACATACTCTCAGGGGCACTCATACCTTGGAATTGGGAGTTGCTTCTGCCCAATCTTTGATAAGGCAACAGAAACTATTGCAATGATCAGGCGTGCAATCACACCCACAGGAAATCGTCTTTCCCAATAGGCGGGAAAGAATGATCAGAGGTTCGGATTGCTGAGACTGATTGAGGCTACTGGCATTCCTATGCTGGAATGGCGATCTTGGGACAGCAAGACCCCCAAGTGAAGAAACCTGGTCCTGGGTATCAGATGGCTCTTTTCTATGTTCAGGAAAAATCGATGTGTCTGTAATGTTTGAATCGTGATGCACAAGTCTTATTGTGCTTGAAGGAGGGGCGCCGACTGGATGAGAATGTCATCCAGATAACATTGCATGCACACTGGTTGTGATCTTAGATGCACTGCGATTGCTGCTAATAATTTGATGAAAATCCTGGGGGACGATGACAGGCCAAATGGCAGAGCCCAGTACTGAACCTCTGTAGGATAGGTGGATGGGAATATGCAGGTAGGCCTTTTGAGATCTATAGATGTCAGGAGATCTCCCTCACAAATGCAACCCAAAATAGATTGTACGGACTGCATTTTGAAGCGTACGCCACATGGACATTGAGCCGTTTGAGATCTAGGATGGCTCTCCAACCCCTCCCCCCACAAGCTCTTTGGGACTAGGAAGAATATCAAGTAAATACCACGACCCTCCTTACCTGCAGGAACCGGTTTGATTGCTGTGATCTCTAATAGGTGTTGGATCTTGGTAATCATGAGCTCCCCTTTTAAGGTGTATCTTGGACTGGGGCAGCTGTTAATATGCTGTGGGAAGCATATTCTAGGGTGAAGTTCAGCCTCATTGTCTGCAGAACCCACGCATCTGTGGTGGTGTTCTCCTACTGACTGGTGAAGGATTGCAAACGACCACCAATGGGCAGGTTGTGCTGGAAGTCATTTAGCCCTACAGAAAGGTCTGTTGCCAGATCCTCAGAAAGGTTTATTGGCACAAGGCTGCTGTCTGGCTCTGTCCCTGAACGATCGCCTGTCCTGAGATCGGACAAATCCTTGGGAGTAAGGTCAATGAAACTGGGGCCAGGGAATCCAGAATCAGCAGAACGAAGGCGAGGGCCTAAGGTTTGCACACCTGTAGCTGAATGACATGACTTTCTTTTTATCTTTGGTCTCAACTAAAATTGGCTCTAGGGACTCCCCAAAGAGATTGCCTACCTGGAAAGGAGCCGAGACCAGACACCACTTAGACCTCATGTCAGTCTGCCAGTGATGGAGCCATGAGAGTCTACATGAAGTGACATTAGATGCCAACCCCCGTGACATAAATTTAGCTGCATTGTGAGAGGCGTCCGCAGAATACTTGGTGGCTGCAGCCAGCTTGTTTATGTCCTGGCACAGTCAAGAGTCCTCAGAGGGAAGCTGGGATAACAGCTGGCTGAGCCAGAGGAGAGTGGCTCTACTGAAGAAGGATGCTGAGGTAACCACCCTGATTGCCCAAGTGGATACTTGGTGAGTCTTGTGAAAAGAAGTCTCTGCTTTTTTGTCCTCCACCTTCATACCCTCTATCAAGATACAGGGAATGAGAGCTGATGATGCCAAAGCGGCCATCAGGGTGGCCACCTTGGGCCACTGAAGGAGTTGTTCTAGTTCCAGGCCAACCAAATAGAGTTGTTTGTCACTTCCACTAGGAGCTACAACAGAACCAGGTTGGATCTATTGATGTTGGACAATGTCCATGACAACTGAGGGGAAAGGAACTATTTCATGTTCTGCAGGAGGTTTAGTGAACAGCTGTTCACTCTGATCCTGTGGATCTTTGAGCGGTTCTGAGGAACCGCCAGTGACCCCCATATTGGTGATAGATTTGGCTTTATAAAGGACGGATTTTTAAAAAGTGCTTGCTTGGAAAGGCCAGTAAAGACGGGCCTATCTGGGATCATGCCTTCATCCTGATAGCTCTTGATCAGCAACCTCCTACTGCCCCTGGCCTCAGAGATGTAATCTCGCAGCTTCTGGGTTAGGCCCGGACCCTGGTTCTCCATCATACAGAGTCCTGCTGCTGTTATCTCTGCCAACTCTTCTCCTGCCACTGCTAAGCAAGCAAACAGGGTGAAGTCTTTATCAAAGCAAGCAACCTGAAATACTGAAGGCTCAATTATGTTTTCAGGAGCCCAACTCTGGGGTCCCTGCACCTGTTGGGGATTTGTGTCAGCCTGCTGTGGGAGGGAAACTTCTTTTGCACTTTTGCAAATTGTTTTTCCAGCGCCCTTTGGCATCTTCTGGAATCCGTGTCGTAAACATTTGATGATTTACTAGATGAAAGGTCCTGAGTTTTGGCAGATGTTGAGGGCCCCTTGGAACTCAATCTGGGCTGTTTGGAATGTGGTCTTCCCTGGTGGCTGGAAGAAGGTTCAGGCCTGATAACTTTTCCTGCTTGATGTTCAGTCATTTCAAAGAGCCAATTGAACTAGCCTTGAACACAACCACCTTCTCGGGGAATATTTGACTGCAGCGCCAGAAACAATGGTGATTAATCTCCAGAGTGTGACCAAGTACTTGGACAGTGACTCTGGGATCTATATCTTCCGCTGTGCACCCTCGGTCAGTGCCAGTCCGTAGATGGAATAACGAGGTGAAGATGCTAGAAGAACATCTGCTGATGCTTCAGCACTATCGGAGACACCGTTGCCGTGGCTCAAGGAATGGCAGCCTTGCCAACAGCCCCAAATTTAAGAAGAGCAGCTTTGGTGCGCAAGATATTCCTCAAACCGCCTTCGCTGGCTTGCCACACTTCCCGGGTGCGCATGATCAAAATGGCTGCTCTGCCGATGATCAAATGGTGGCGGACTATATAAATAGCTTTTGGAACGAAACTAGGAATCGGCCTTAGCTGACTCCGATCTTGCCACAGTGCTCTCACCACTCAGAGTGCAATGTTCAACACTCACTGGAAGAGCCTCCGGACTCAAAAGAAGTCCGAAGGCAGTGCTTCTCTCGCCAAGAGACAAGTGGATGATACAATGTCTTACTGCGATGACAAGAGGACGATGCATTTGCAAAGGGAAGAGAAGCCACGAGGCAGCTGAGCACCCTTCAAACCGCCTGCCCTTTGCAGTTTTCACTGTGCTTGCTTGAATAATTCAAATTTAGGTAATATAATTAAATTTCTACATAATCTTCTCAATTGATAAGAGAGAAATTTTTGACAAGTTTTTCAGGTTTCGACTGAGTTGAGAAACTGGAAGCAGTTGAGCCAGGGACGCATGGCCAACGCTTTTCAAACTCAGTCATGGGACAGACAGATAGAAGTTAAACCAAGCAGTGGACAGGAGAATCTGACATTTCCTTCAATATGCCAGTAATCCTTGATTTACGCTCACAATTGGATTCTGGAATTTTGGGCACTAAAATGATGTAGTTGTTACCGTATTTTTCGGAGTATAAGATGAACATTTTTACCTCAAAAATTAGGGTGAAAATCTGGGTGCATCTTATACAATGAATACAGCATTTTTGGCCTGCTAAAACCCCGCCTCCTTTGCAAAAATGGCCATGAATAGCCTTAGGAGGCTTCTAGAATGCTCCTGGGGGCTGGGGAGATCAAAAATGAGCAAATAATTGGCTGTTTTTTGCTCAGTTTTGCCCCCCCCAATCCCCAGGAGCACTCTATAAGCTTTCTAAAGGCTATGCATGCCCTTTTGACAAAAAACGGGCCTGTTTTCACGAAAAAGGAGGCCTGCAGAGTGCAAAAACTTTTTTTTTAAAGTATAAGTGCGTCTTATACTCCAAAAAATGCAGTAAGTCCTGAATGACTAAACCCAACTTTATAGTCATTTTTACCATGGTTGTTAAGGAAATCAACAATTGTTAAGCAAATCACATGGTCATTAAGCAAATCCAGCTTCTCTCCTTAACTTCGCTTCTCAGAAGCTAGCTGGGAAGGTCATAAATGATCATGTGACTACAAGATGCTGCAACTATGTAGCTGTGAGCTGGTTGCCAAGCACCCAAATTTGCAATGTGTCACTGTGTGGGTGATGTAACAGCCATAACTTTGAAGTCATTTTTCAAAGGCCATTGTAAATTTTAATCACTGTTAAATGGTCACAAATCAAGCACTAACTGTATTTGTTCTATTATGTAGCATGATAATAAACTGTTCTTAGATGTGGAAAAGCAGTAGTATCTCACAAACACAGTTTAAAATTCCTACTATATTACTTTTATAATAACACACTTCTCACCAGACAAACAGCAATGAACTAGGACCACAATGGATGATATACAATATACATACTGTACATATCAATGATGTTGTGATACTTTGGTCTTTTCTGGAAAAAAAAAAACCTCAAACCACGAGTATTTCTGAGGTATTTCCTTACCATATTTTCATTTTTTTCAGGTTTTCTTCCAGTAGTAATATTTCCTCCATTCCTTTTCCCAACTCCATTTATACAGTAAAACAATCAAGTATAGTCAGGTTCAAGTAATTTTTGACTTCTGATCTTTCATTTAACAACTGTTTGAAGTTATAATGGTGCTGGGAAAATGAGTTTTGACTAGTTCTTGCATTTACAACCATTACAGCATCCCTGCAGTCATGTGATCAAAATCTAGTTGCTTGGCAACTAGCTTGTATTTACGAAATTACAGCAGCCAAGATCACGTGATTGCCATTGGGACCTTCTCAGATGGCTTCTGACAAGCAAAGCCAATGGGGGAAGCTAGATTCACTTAACAGCTGCATGATTAATGAATGAAGCAAAAAAAGTCTATGAAATCTTCACTTAATGATCACTTGTTTAGCGACAGAAGTTCCAGGCTGTGGTTGTAAGTCGAAGACTATCTGTATAAAAATATAGTGAGCAATCTTCCCATTAACTGAACTGAATTCTGCTGCTTTATCACTTAGAAGAGATCCATGAGAGACCAGGGGTGCCAAACTCAAGGCCCGGGTGCCAGATCCGGCCTGCAGGGTGCTTAGATCTAGCCCACAGGGCTGCCTTAGAAATAGTAAAGGACTGGCCCGCAGTGCCTCTGCCAGCGAAAATGGGCTCCCAAGCTCTGTTTTTGGCTGCGACAACATCCTGCAACCCTCTGCCAGCAAAAACAGAACTTGGGAGGGCCGCGTCGCAGCCAAAACTAAAGCTCAAGAGCCCATTTTCACTGGCAGAGCACTCTGGGTACCATAGGCACCGACACGAGTGACATTGAGCTGGCCACGTCCACCCCAGCCACGCTCCCTTCCACCCCCTGAGGTCAAACAAAACCCTGATGCGGCCCTCAATGAAATCGAGTTTGACACCTCTTCTCTAGACAATGACTCATGGGTCTCATGAGTCCTCCATATATTTTAATTCTATCTCCAACAAAGAAATGTCAAAACTCTATTTGTTGCAGCTCAAAAGGAGGAAAGGAAATTTAAATATGTGGAGCATATTTTAGTTTACAATCAAGCATATCAGAAGTCCAAACATTTAATTACAGAATAGTGTATTTTAATTGTACATAACAGCAGGCTCCCACTTCTAGGAATTACAGTCCAACATCCATGCAACATACTAGGCTAGAGAAGGCTAAAGAACTTTGACATTGACTTATAATTAATTCCAGATAAAATATGGGAGTTTAGCTAGTTCTTATTTGCTATAGTCCCAACGAGAATGCCTCTCAGGAAATCAGCATTCCCAAAATATAATAAGAGGGGGGTAGGGAAAATTTACAAGTTACTGGGAAAGTTAAAAGAAAAAATGACTACACATTTCATTTTTATGCAACCTTATTTACATAGTAATCACTCACTGAACCTTGCACAATCATTTAAAAACAGAAATTATGCACACTGAAGCAAATAGATATATAACACATCTCATTTGGTTTTATAACTGTTATGTTTATAGGGACAGCAGATTCTTAAAACAGCAAAAAAAGGATTGTGCCTGAAAAGTTCTTACACTGAGACGTATGAATGAGATCCTTACACAAACTTGTTGAATTGACTAGATGACAAATACACTATACAGTTCTAGTCATCTGATTTCCAAAAGGGCATTATGAACTGGAAAGGGTTCAGACAAATGGAAAATAGAAGTGATGACATATTTGGAAATTATTTCATATATGAAAGGCTAAAAGCAATTAAGACTCTTTATGAGAAAAAGCAGTTTAGAGCATGAAAAAGAATTCTAAAAAGTGTTCACAGTATTTTCCTACTCATAATATAACAGTTATGCCAATGGACAAATAATGTGTTCAGTACAGTTAATGAAGACATATCTTTAGGTTAGCCTTATTAGGTTTGGGGATTCCTTTAAGTTGAGGATGATGTGGGAAAAAACCCTTGAGAGAATGTTGTTCCCTCGGATAAATGTCTTTTTAATAAAATGTGTTTCCATTTTGTAAAAATACCTAGTGTTGTTCTGGAGCTGGGCAACCTAGAAACTTTAATAATAACAATGTAATAAAACACAAGCAGAATTCTGGAAAGGAAAAATCTTACATGGTCAATTTCTACAAAAGATTGAGAAAAAGTGGATAAAGATAAAACCTGGCAATGGCTTACAATTGAAACATTAAAAAAAGAAACTAAAGGATTGTTTATGGTTGTTCAAGAATAAGCTACTGGTATATGAATTGATGTAATCAAGGTCAGAACTGAAAAATCATCAAATTATTCAAAGTGCAGGTTGTGCAAAGGAACAGAAGAAATAGTAGACCATATAATCAGCTCAAAATCGTAAAGACTGACTATAACATAACACAGTTATCAAAATGATTCACTGGAATATCTGTAAAAAATAGCATGTGCCAATAATGAAAATCTGGTGGGAACATACAGTTGAAATAATAGTTGAAAATGAGAAGGTTAAAATATTGTGGGATTTCTGAATACAAACTGATGAAAGTCTTGGTACAAAATACACCAGATTTTACACCAGATATTTAGACTAGATTTGACATTGTTATCAACCTACTGAATTCTTCCCAGGCAGATGCAGTTTTTGCATTTTCATAGTGTTAAAGATATCACTGCATTTTACAATTGACTGGTGATTTTGTCAATACCAATGGTGTTCAAGTGATGCTCTAGTAATTTTGGGATTGCACCCAAGGTGGCTATTACTATTGGTACTACCTTTGCATTCTTTTGCCACAGTTGTTCTACTTTCATTTGGCGGTCTTTGTATTTTGTTTATCTTCTCCAGTTTTTTTCCCCTTCCATTCTCTGTCCCCAGGTTATATCATCAAACCATAACATCTACCTATCCCAACTCTTTGGGAGGATAGGTAAATAAAAATGCTAAATCCTGTCTAAAAATCTGGTTCTAAATGTATGATCTGCTACACCTTATACAAAAGGTAAGAACCTTACACTCTTTAAAAATGGATTAGATAATTTAATATAAATTGTCCTCAACATGGCACCGCCCAGATATGCTAGATTACTACATCCACAAGGAATCCTCCTTGACCCTACTCCTAAACTGCATAAACCATTCTTCACAAAAATACACATTTTTTTCATTAGAAACTTCCTCACTAGGCATCTGAAAATACTGGGAGGTTATCTAAAGATTATTAGATAATCCATGACCTATGGGGTCATCTTTCCTTACTTAAACAGAGAAACGGAATGACGCCGCCACCCAGAAAAAAGGCAAAAAAGTAGTGGGAACAGGAGCAACTTCCTGCTGGCTTCCCCTTTGACTTTGCTTATAGAAAGTTTGCAGGGAGCATTGGCAAACATGATCACTTCCTGATGCCTCCCCCCCATTCAGATCCATCAAAATGCCCGTATGTCCCTTGTCCATCACCTGGAAATTGTTGAACAGTCTTGAAGCGTGGAACCATTTAGCAAGAAAGGCAGTTGCCTCTCTTAAGTGAATTTATTTTTTCAGTCTAAGTATTAACCCACATGGAAACTTTTTTGCAGAAAATAAAAGCCTTGGAAAGGATGACATTTGGCCAGCCTAAAATCTTAGTCCTGTCTGAATATCTTGCAATATGTGTAAGTATTTTCCAGCACAAGACAGCTTTACATTTCACATCTGATGTGTAACAGTGATAGTAATAGCCCAGAGCTTTCAAATCCTGATAACCAGGAGCATTCTCCTCCCATAGGTCCAATGTATTTGGAGTGTACTTGGTTATAAACATATATTTAATGTACACAACTTATGCCATATGACACATGCAAGTCAGTAGCTATTCTGAAATAATAAGCTTCTAGTCCTCATGCTGATAAGGAATTTTTGAAAGTCTGAGATTCTGAAAGCTACTTAAACCAAACAAATGCCTGAAAATGTAACTGAATGCAGCTTGTGCATTTTTAACTAATGTTCTCATTTTAACAGAGGCTAAATGTGAAGGTTACTTAGCATCTTTCCATTAGGATTGTTAAAACAGCATAAGTCCATGATGGCGAACCTATGGCATGGTGCCACAGGTGATATGAAGAGCCCTCATCCCAGCCCAGCTCCACTGTACATGCGCGTGCACCTCCCGCCGGCCAGCTGATCTTCGGGTGACTACTGTGCATGCGGTGGGGGGTGAGGCACATGCAGGGGGGGAGGCACTCGCATTGCATTTTGGGGCCTCAAACGGTCTCCCTGCACCATTTTGGGCCTGGAAAGCCTCCTGCACCAACCAAACATGGGTGACAGGGGAGGCAGGGTGAATGGACAGTAGGGGAAGAGGAGCAGTAGGTTTCACATGTGCATGCATGGGGGGAGGGGCACATAGGGGGGCACACACGCATTGCATTATAGGTGCCCACACATGATTGCACTTTTGCACGTGCTTTCAGCATGTGACAACAAAAAGTTTAGCCATCACTGGCATAAGGTTCTCCCCCTTCAGTTTTCTTTTGGACTAAACGAAATTCAGTGCTGATAGGAAAAATGCCTGCTTGGTTTTATTCTGGGTTTAATAATGCTCTTTGCAACACTTGAGAATGCTTTATCTAAAATATGAACCTATGAAACAGATTCCCTTATTTTAAATTCAGTGCAATCTATTCGGACTACTTAATCTGTCAAATTACTCAGGCTGTATTGTGTGTAATAATCTCCCATTTGGGTTTCATTTTTATTTTTGTTTACTGTTTTATTTGCATTTAATTGCTTTTGTAGTATGTTTTTAATAGTAGTTTTTTTATCTGCCCAGAATCACTTTGTATGAGGTGGGTGCCCATATAAGTGTGACACAGAAAATGAAAGTAAATAAATAAATAAACAATACATTGAAAGGAAAGATGAAATTTAGTTTACTCCTGATATGATAGTTTCTATAAGTAAAGAATTGTATTTTTGCATTGATGAGCATTATAAACAATGACCCACCTGCATTTTAAAATGATTCAGAACTATTCAAAGGTGAACTTCCTACCCAATGGAAAGCTGTAGAATAATTGCTAATAAGGCAAGGAAAAAACCATTCTAATAAATAAACAAATGCTTTTTTTCAGATCCTGACCTTAACAGCTAATTGTAAAGCTACTATCAGAATTGGTAGGAAATGTTAAGAATGTTAAGTACAGCATGACGTTCATGTAAGATAGAAACAACTGGCTCACACTGCTAACATAACTACAGAAAAACAGTCTCTGCAATTCTTAGGTAAAACTACTGTAAATAGTGGAGTGTATAGCTAATCAGTGCATTGATGATGTCACCTAGTCAGGTAATGAAATGTATACACCCAAACAACTATTCAGGGAGCATCAAGGACTCCACAGTTCAACCCTGAACTACATATATTCTCTGAACTACATATATTGTAAATTAAGAGATACAATAAAATCACAGCTTTATCTGGAATATTTCAATGCAAGTGTTTTTGAGACAAATGAGATGTGCCCAAATAAAGACTGCACACTATCAAATGTACAGATGTGCAATTCCCATTCACCTGAATACCAATAATCTGGCAGTAACTTTGTAGTAAATACAAAGTGAGAGCTTAATTAGCAGCTGATGATTTCCAAATCGCATTGAACTAGTAGTTTGACTTTCATTACTGATCTTGCACAAATACATCTTAAAAAACTTATTTCATACACTTTGATTGGGAGCCTCCCAGAGTTGGTTGAAAGATGGGTGGTTATATATATGCTTTGAGAAATAAATGAGCTTAAAACCTTAGGAGTAGCAAAAAAGACAAGAAAGCCATTGAGAAACTATGACAATATTTTTGAAATAATTTGGGCTAAATTTCCAAAAACAATTTACTGTGTTTCCCTGGTAAAATAAGACAGGGTGTTATTTTCTTTTGACACCCACCCACCCCTCCAAAATAAGTGCTTGGTCTTATTTTGGGGGAGGTCTTATTTTTGAAATGCGGGAGACAGTGCGCGTGCTGCTGCTGTGTTGCAATATTTCTGGGGAGGGCTTATTTTCAGGGGAGGGCTTATTTTAGCACATGCATGGCTTATTATCCAGGGATTTCTTATTTTCGAGAAAACAGGGTAGTTGATATATAAAACTCACATAGCAATATTTAAATGTGCATTTCTGCCCAGAAGTTCCATTCCTTTGTGGTTATTGTTTTAAGATTTTTTCAGTTCATTTTTAAAGAGAAAATACAGTTTCTCTATTTGTAACCTATACATTTATAATCGGGGGGGGGGGATACCTCTTGATTCTGCTGAGTTACTAGACTTCAGGTTTCTTTGCAATGGCAAGACCTCTCATCCTCTATGCCAAATTAAAACTGGAGCAAATAGGCTCAAACCTATTCCCTCATCTACCTCATTGTACAAACTCTACTTCGTTCAAATCTTCCCTCTCCTCTTTCCTACAGTATTTTTTAATTGAGGTTTCCAAACCCAAGCTGTGAAAATGCTGTAGACAACTTGTACTGATTCATATATGTATGAAACTGGCAACTGTCTAATTAAGCTGGAACAAAGCAAGACTAATCTCTAAAGTAAAATATGCCATTAAATAAAATCTCTAAAGTAAAATATAAAGTTAAATAACTTTGCCAAGAATAGCTTCTATAGGACTTTTAAATAAAATTGTTCAAATAGAGGTAAGACACTTTTTTAAAGCAAAATTCCATACCAGTTTGTATGCATTCTTTTATCACTGATCAAACAGGAGCCCCAGTACTTTAAAGCTATCAATAAAGTAATTACACAGAGATTTACTTATTCATCAAATGTCCTACAAAGCTATTATATACTGAGTTTCATCTGGAAAATCATGCATATATTGCTGTAATGAGGTAATATGACATCTAAGTAGTTGCAGTTTGAAAAGATATTGAAGGAGAGTGTCTGTTCATAAAAATATAGGAAAATAACTTCTAGCTAATTTGAATGCCCACGTTTCTAGGTTCTAATCACATTCACTCTAGAATTATAAAGGATCTGTTTATCAGGATTTCTGTCAATTATTTTGACTGGTCCTGAGAATTGGGAAGTGGTGATGGATTGAAGAGGAGCAAATGGGACTTTTTGCAGGAAAGAGAGAAAAAAGGAGTCATGTATGATTGACCGATGACCTTAACATGAAACATGTAAAAATGTTAGGGCCAGCAAAAAAGCAAACCATTTGTAAAATTATTAAGAACCAACATGGCTTTGTAAAAAATAAATCAGGTAATACAAACATTGTCTCCTTCTTTGATTTAGTAATTATTCTACTGGACAAGGCAAATACTGTGGATATAATCAATCTTGATTTCAGCAAATCCTCTGACAAAGTTCTACAGGCGTTCTCACTAACAAGTGCAGTTAAGTGAAGTAGGAATTAGTGAGATTCCACAGGGATAATTTTTGTGCACACTATTATTCAACCTTTTTATTAGTTACTTGATTGATGGCACTGATGGATTGTTTGCCAATTTATGAATGACATAACATTAGAAAGTCTAGAATATTCAGGATAACAAAACAACATTATAGCCTAATCTAGGCAGGTTGAAAGACTAGGCAGAGAGGAACAAGTTATTTCTTAAGAGGGAAATATGTCGGGTATTACATTTGGGGGTGAAAAAATGAGGGACATATGTACATTCATGCCTTGAAAAGCCTATTTCTAAGACAGACATTATTGACAACAAGCTAAATATGACCTAGTGTCAGACAGGTGCTAGAAGGGATAATGCAGCTCTGGGAAGCATGGAAAGGACTACTGGAAATCGTTATTTCTTTCCAGTTGGCATTGGTGAGACCACAGCTGGCATACAACTTCAGGTATCCCACTTACAGAATAGTGACAAGTGGAAGATAGTGCAAAAGGAAGACAAAAAAGATAACACAGATACTTCAGGATCTGCTCTCTGATGGCCAGCTGAATGTTCACTAAGATGACAAAGGAGAAGTGTTAGCTGTGTTTAAGTACATAAAAGGAAGCTCCAGGAAAGGTAACATGAACTGTTTTTTATGGCAACAGAAACCAGAATCAGAAATAACAGGCATGAGTTGCATCTATCTAGATTTTATTTAAATATAAGAGAAAACTTCCTGATAGTTAAGATCTATACAACTATGGAATACTCTACTAAAAGGTTCATCTCTGGAAATGTTTAAGAATAAGCCAGCCACCTCTTATGAATGAGTTAAACAGTTTTTCTGTATGTTGCAGAAGGCTGGACTAGACTATTCTTATGGTCCCTTTAAACTCTATAATCCTATAAATTCTATGATACTGAAATAAACTCAATCAATGCAGTTTCACTTCTGGCTTTAATCTATTAAAAATGACAACATAATAACAAATACTTAAAATACTGGCAAACCCATAAAAACTAGATTTGTATTTTATATCCATTGATCATACAAAAGGCAGAACCACAGTAAACATTATTTTTTGCTTTGGTTTCCAAGCACATATGCCATGGCTGCTCTGCATGTCAGAGAATTAATCCAAAGACTATGTATGGTATCCAATAGCGTGTTTCTCTCAAAAATTTGCATTTATCAAGATTTCCCATCATTTAAATATATTCAAATTCTATTTTAGCAAGGCACCAGTCCTATCGGGCAGTTTTTGAGGTTGCACATGACATCATATCAGTGGAAGGTAGGACAAGGAAGTTGCTACTGTGAGATGCTTCTTTCTCACATTAAGGATTTCCTTCTAGAGTCCTAAAAGTAGTATAGAAATATGGTCAGAAAAGACAAGTCGTATTAATGAAAAGATGATCTTAATAGCAAGATACTACAAAAATAATTAAATCTATAATTGACATAATTCCAGAAATTATTTCAATATATCTGCCTTAAATATTAAAATACTATTACCAGAATGTCACTAGAACACCATCAACAAAAACAATAGTTAATATTCTTATCCAGTTTTGAACAACAGTATTAGCAAATTCTGAGTGATCCCCAAAAGCTAAGCAGGGTCAAACCTGGTTGTACTTAAGACAGGAGACCACCAGGAAATTGCATTTCTAAAGTTTTGCCTGGAAAGTCATAAAACATTATGAAAAATCTATATATATAGACTTCTCCGGGTGCCATCCGCTAAGCAATGCCAGCGGGCGACACCCAGGGGAAGGGCCTTCTCTGTGATGGGCCCGACCCTCTGGAACGATCT
>JAPKID020001578.1:0-14564 GCA_026931265.2 Tropidonophis doriae
GAATTCTCCAGCCAGCATAGCTGGCTGGAGAATTCTGGGAGTTCAAGTCCACAAGTCTTAAAGCTGCCAAGTTTGAGAAACTCTGCTCTAATGTATCAGGTAAAAACAGAGTAGAAATGCAGAAACACAGAGCAAGCAGAACCGCCTAAGTCCAGCACTGAATTAGTTAGTGGAAGAAAGCAGGAGAGATGAAAGTTTTCTCCGTCTCATGAAAGTCGATTTGGTACTAGAAAGTGTTCAGAGGCAGGAGGGGCCAGGGGAAAGGAGGCGGTGGATTGGAAAGCTGCGGGAGAAGAAAGGCTGTCATTCTGCCCTTAGCAGAAAGGAGATCTGAAAACGGAACCGCCAACTGATAGTCCATTGGTTTATGGAATAACAGACACGGCTGGTCCTTGACTTACAACCACAAGTGAGCCCAGGATTTTGGCCGTAAGTTGTTGCAGTTGTTAATTGGGTCATCACATGACCTGGCTCGATTTTACAACCATTTTTATCGTGGTCATTATAAAACCACTATATCACTACAGTTGTTAAGCAAACTATGTGGTCATTAAATGAATCCAATGGCCATGTTTTGCTGGAAAGCAGAAAACAAAAACATTGCAACTCAGAGTCACATGGCTGCAGGATGCCGCAACCAATCATTATTGTGAGCTAGTTGCCAAGTGCAATTATGTGATGGAAGCGGAAGAGTCATAACCACAGTCCTAACTTTGAGGATGGGTCATTAGCTTTTAAAAAGTCCATCGTAACTTCAAATAGTCATTAAGTGAGAGCAAGCTGTATTAAGTGAGGACTACTTATATTAACAGCACACAGAAAACTTCTATTGCAAGTGCTAAGCCAAGAGCGAATGCCTCTACTGGTGCTCTCATGATAAAAAGAATAATCTTGAGATAGGGATACCAAAATAAGCACTTATTTTGTAATTAGCTTTATTTTAATTTCCTCCACCATTTTAAGTAATCCAGGCATGTATCCTAATCTGAAACACATTTTCATCAAGGCACACCCAGATTTCCCTCCCACCAGCCCTTAGCAGATCTTCTTCTGTTATAAATACCTTGAGATGCTACTTGTAACATACGCTGTCCAAACTCAATGGCACCTCCAGCTGAGAATGTCATTTTGAACGTTGCGGATCCTTCCCAACCACCTAGTAAAACAAGATAAGATAGGTGGAAAAAGTAAAACGAGCTTGTCTTTTAACAGGTTATCTTATAAAGCTGTGATGGCGAACCTAGGGCACATGTGCCACACATAGCATGTGGAGCCATTTCTGAGGGCATGCAAGGTGTTGATGTCAGTTCCAATGCACATGTGCTTGCCTGTGCTTGCCAGTGGATTTTCGGCTGGTTTTCACCCTCCGGAGGCCTCCCTAAATCCTCCAGAGGGCAAAAAACTGCCTAATGTGCAAACCAGAAATTCAGGAAGTCCGGCCCACCGGAAGTCGGAAAATGAGCCCTTTCCAGTTTCCAGATGGCTTGGGACGTGTGTGTGTCAGGGGAGGCCGTTTTCACCCTCCCCAGGCTCCAAGAAAGCCATGTGTGCATGAGGTGGCAGCAGGGAGAGGGTCACATGCGCATACGCAGAGGGCATGGTGGGGGGGCATTAAATTATAGGGGTGGGTATATGAGGCGAAAAAGATTTGCCATCACTGTTATAGACGCCTGAGATTCTTCTAAGGCTCCTCTTCTATCATTTTTCCATTCAGTTTCAGCCTAAGACTTTTAGAGTCATGTATAAAAACAACTTTAGAAACGAGGGTCATGTCCACTTTTTCTTATTTAATCTGCTGCTGTGGCCTAGAGGTGAAGCTCTTGCCTCCCAATCAAGAGGTAGTGAGTTCAATCCTAGGTAGAGGCAGATGCAGGGTCTCCTGCTTGGGCAGGGAGTTGGACTAGATGGCCTGTAAGGTCCCTTCCAACTCTGTTAATCTGTTAATAACTCCGCTTTTCTTTTATACAATATATAATTCAAGGTGCTGAATCCATCTAATGTTCCTGCATTTTTTCCATAACAACAATCCAGTGAGAAGAATTGGGCTGAGAGTCACCAGCCCAAAATCACTCAGCTGGCTTTCATGCCTAAAGTGGGACTAGAACAGATACTGTATTTTTCGGAGTATAAGACGCACCTCTTCTCTAAAAAGAGGCTGAAAATCTGGGTGCGTCTTATACATAGAATACAGCATTTTTTGCCTCCTGAAACCCCACCCCCTTCACCAAAATGACCATGCGCATACCCTTATGGAGGCTTCCAGAGAGCTCCTGGGGGCTGGGGAGGGCAGAAATGAGCAAAAAACAGGGTGCTTTTGCCCCCACAGCCCCCAGCAGCACTCTATAAGCCTCCATAAGGCTATGCATGCAATTTTTTTGACCAAAAAATGGCCCTTTTCACAAAAAAAGGCTGTTTTTCCTCATCCCCACCCCTGAGCACTCTGCAAGCCCCCCCAAGGCTATTCATGCCTTTTATTTGGAAAAAAAACCAGACCCATTTTCATGAAAAACGGGCTGTTTGGGGGAAGTTTGCACAGTGCAAAAAGGTTTTTTTCCCCCTTTCTGAAAGCTGTTTGATTAGAGTGATTGATGAGAATTACGTTGGTCAAGTACTGTGCCTGCAGAAATAAAGATTTGTTCCAAAGGTGGTCAATAATTTCCTTCTCCAGCACATGGGTAAATACATCTGGAAACATCTACTTACCTACCTACGCTCTCTCTCTCTCTCTACCTATCTACTGTATTTCTCTCTCTATTTCTCTCTCTATCCCTCTATCTGCCTATCTACACTCTCTCTCTTCCTACGTATCTACTGTATTTCTCTCCCCCCTCTATATACCTACCTACCTACTCTCTCTCTCTCCCTCCCTACTCTCTCTCCCTCCCTCCTCTCTCTCTCTCTCCCTACCTACCTACTGTGTTTCTCTCTCTTTCTCTCCCTCTCTCTCCCTCTATCTACCTACCTACTTTTAAAAAAAAATGCCTCTTCAAAACCTGGGTGCATCTTATACTCTGGTGCGTCTTATACTCTGAAAAATACAGTAATTTCCTGCTTTCTGGGTCACCATTAATCATTGCATCAAGATGCTCCCTAGTTGCTACTTTTAAGATCAGATACACGCTTTCAAACAGTGGAGCCAGAAATAATAATTATTTTTATTTAGATAAAAAAATCTAGCTAATTCTGGTCATTTGTGAATATAATTGTTCCTACCTCTACAAAACAAATTTAAAAAACTGGTTACTATTTAACGGCAGGGAGAATTGGGTGAAATCTTTTTTCTAAAATGGTTGAGCAAAGTACTATATATTCAACGTGGAGTGATAATGTTGCAGGAAGATGGATTTTAAACAACAAAGATCTGTGCTTTCAAGAGCCATCAAAAAAGCCAGCAAAGAGAAAAACAACAATAATTTGCAAACAATAACATTACACAGATTAAATTTATTCTGAGTGAGCCAGGACAAATTTGATTTGCTAAAACATTTTCGCAACTATTCTTCAGATAGCCATAAATCAATCTAGAATGGCAACCATGTGAAGTGAAATTAAATAAGAAATAGGAGTTTATCTGGGCTAAAAACTATATGGATTATAAGAACAATTTAGAGCTGCAGGACTGGAAACAGACCACCAAACATGGCTGTAGTTCTTTACACCTGGGAGCTTCCATCAAAGTAAGGTAGCTGTGTCTTTAGCCCATGATCCTTAGGCATCATCCATCACAGAAGACTCATGTAAAAGTACAATGTTTCTAAATCACTTCAACCCCCATGTACGGAAAGTAATGTGATGCCCGTGGCGATCCAAGTACAGATATCCTTGGCATCTGCTAGGCTTCCAATCATCTAATGTGCATTTCAGTTAATAGAAACTAAATGGGAAGTGAAGATACCAAAAAGAAAAACTCCACCCTCTACGGTTATCTTTATTTAACAACAAATGTCTTTGTATCCCATATATAAAGTGGTAGCAATTAAGGCCAAGTGCTGGATATGGAAGTCTGGCTATCTGCCTATAAAAAAAGTACATGTGTGTTGGGGTGGTAAGAAATATCCTGAGGTGTCGAGATATAATGAATTTTTTTACCTCCTGGAAAATAGGTATATATGAATAGTCATAACCACATAGACCAGCGGTTCTCAACCTGTGGGTCGGGACCCCTTTGGGGGATCGAACGATCCTTTCTCAGGGGTCACCTAAGACCATTGGAAAACACATATTTTCAAAAAAATACTGAAAACATAAAATAATTTTATGGTTGGGGGTCACTACAACAGGAAGAATTGTATTAAAGGGTCGCAGCATTAGGAAGGTTGAGACCCACTGACATAGACAGTCAGTTTTCAGTAGTCATTTCTCCTCTATTGTAGCCATTTTCTAACAGAATGCTTTTGAAACTCCAAATATGCTCATCAGCACAATCAAATCATTGCCCATACACCACTCTAAAAGTAACATACTGAAAGGATATGATCAGTATGACCAGACATTTCAAAAGATCCCTTATCTCCCAGCTAGATTGGATATTTGAAGCAAACTGATACCCAGTGTCACTCAGAAGTAAGGCTCTTGGCTCTTTTAATACAATATAAAAATGACATAAATGGACACTGTCATATCCCATTCTTCTACTAAAACAAGCTTCATGAGATACAGCAGTGGGAAAATGCTGCTTAAAAGCTTTCAAGTCAATTAGATATGAAACCTGCAATCAAATAGAACTGCACAAGCCATCAAAAAGCAACCGAGATAAGAATCCTGCTATAGATTAATGACCTCTGTGGGATCTCAGAACTCCGCATGTCATAAGCCATCTAACCTAAGCAGATGAAGTACAATGTCTGATTTAGCTTTACTATAAGAAATAAAAAAGATGAGATCCATTTTTATGACACCTTGTTTCACCATACTTAATGAAAGTAAGCAATGAGGGTGGGTCAATGTTGTCATCAGTTTTGAAACTATTTAAAAGTTTCCATACTCTGTATTATGATTCCCCCCCAAAAAAATACTTCTAGCTGAGCTATATAGTTTGCAAAGAAGTGTGGTGGGAGGGGGGTGGTAGACAACCATTCATGCAAGGGAAATCCAGTCTGATTTAAGGTAAATAAAAATATGAAAAAAATCAAAATTCAAATAAAATAAAATATAAAACAAGAATGTATATTTTGTACTCATGTAAACAATGACTACTGGAGTTTCCCAAAGGAATTATTATTATTGTGTACTTTATTCATTAAACATGAAACTCAGCCAACTGAACATTCAAAAATGTATTACAAATACCATTGACTGGTGCTAATGATTGGGTTGTAGCCAGCGTCCTATGTATCAACCAAGTACCTTCCTAAAATATAAGATGTTGTTGTTGTTGTTGTTATTTTTCTGTGGTTAATCTTTGGTGAGATTCACAGCCCTTGGGGCTAGTTGGTAGCTCAACAGCTCGAGTCCTAACCTAGGACTGTTAAGGTAATGTTGAAGGATATAAGCTGTTCCAAGTAGGGTGTTTTTTTGTAGAGTCAGAATATTCAAGTCCAGTAAATTTAGAACTTATTATTATTCTGTGGTTAATTTTTGGTAAGATTCACAGCCTTTGGGCTGGTTGTTGTTGTTGTTGTTGTTGTTGTTGTTGTTGTTGTTGTTGTTATTATTATTATTATTATTATTATTATTATTATTATTATTATTATTATCATCATCATCAAGATGAGATGAGAGTCAGAGAATTGAATTGAGCAATACTGCTGATCTTGGGAGTATCCCCTTTCATCAGTTCAGGTACTATGAAAGACCATTCTCTTCTTTAGCATAGATGATTTGGTTTAATCATGATTGTTGCTTATTTGGTCTTTTGTTATAAGTAAAATAGCAAGAAGAATATACTCAATAACAGTTGGAAGGGAACTTGGAGGTCTTCTAATCCAACCCCCTGCCCAAGCAGGGGATCCTATACCTTTCCAGACAAATGGCTGTCCAACCTTAAAATCCTCTAAGGATGGAACACCCACAACTTCTGAAGGCAGGCCATTTCATTGATTAATTGTTCTCTGTCAGGAAAGAACTGGATGCATTATTCCAAAAGTGATCTTACTAAGGTAACGTATAGCGATACTAATACTTCAAATGACCTTGATGCTATCCTTTTGTCGATGTAGCCTAGGGCAGCATTGGCTTTTTTGGTAGCTGAAACTCACGGCTGGCTCATATATGATTGTCCACTAGGACTCCTAGATCTGTCTCATATTACCACTGCTAAGCCAGGTACCACCTATTCTATACCTGTGCATTTGGTTTTGTTACCTAAGTATAAAACCTTAATTTTCTCATTAGTGAACTGCATTTTCTTTGGGATAAGGCCCAGTATTCAAATCTGTCAGGATCTTTCTAGATTTTGAATCTATCTTCTAAAGTATTGGTCATTCCTATTAGCTTGATGCTGCCTGAAAATCTATTGAGTTCACCTTCTATCACCTCATCTAAATAGTTTATGAAGATGTTGAAGAATATTGGATCTGAAACTTCGGGTTCCCCACTGCATACTTCCATTAGTTCCATTGTGGACTGAGTGTAGTTGGTCAGCTAGATATGAATCTATCTATCTAGTCCACATTTTTCTATCTTACCAAGAAGTAGGTTGTGGTCTACTTTGTCAAATGCCTTACTGAAGTCCAAATATATTTGTCCAAAGCACGTTCACCCTCTATGTTCACCCTCCAAATATGTCACCAATATCTGTTACTACAATGCATAATTATTTTAACCATTGCCCCAGCACAAAGTAATTACAGTACTCACAACTCATTTGTTAATTTTTTTTGCAAGTAAATTAAGATGAATTCACAGTTCATTGCAAAGATGATGAAGCAGAATAATCCCAATAATTTGTGAATTGATTTTTGTAAGAACAGCATAAATCAAATGCCAAAAACACAGGGGTACTTACCTCCTGCCTCTGCTTTTACTACGCCCTTGATATAATTTGCTCCAAACACAGGTTGCTTAATTTCACACTCTTTCATTAAATAAAAGGGCATCATGAAAGACTGCATTGCATCTTTTCCCTTAGATACAAAAATAACCTGCAAGCAAAATGAGTACAGATTTGTAATGTTTAGAATCAGAAAAACAAAACACTAGATTTCATTGCTACACACGAAGAAAATCTCAAATGATATTTTATAACTACCTAATATTTCCATTAATGATTCCAAATTCTTCGGAAAATAGGAACCAACAATTTATTTGATTGATACTATGAAGTAGCAATATTAATCTAGTTCTAGATAGCTTTTAAATTCTCAAGAAGCTCAGCTGACAAGCTAACATACAGTATTAATCAAATAGCAATAGCATTTAGGCTTACATACCACCCCATAGTGCTTTATAGCAGTTTACAATGTCAAAGCATTATTTGCATACTGGGCACTACATTCTGGGTCATTTTACCAACCTGGGAAGAATGGAAGGCTGAGTCAACCTTGAGCCCCATCAGGATGAACTCCTGGCTGTGAGAAGAGTTTGCCTGCAATACTAGATTTAATCACTGACCACCAGGGCTCTAATGCAAAGTGCTTGAAATATCTACCTGCCCATCTACTTTCAAGTTACTGAAGCAATTAAGCCACTCTAGAACCTCTTTTTACTAGCTCCAGCTTGCTCTCCCAACAGAATTCTAGTACTGCTTCATACTGCAATTGAGAATAATCAAACTAGCCACTGGAAATGAAAACTCATCATAAAACGTCAAGGAATAAGGGCACTGCAAACTCATGCCATCGGTTACAAGGCCAACTCTTGCAGCCACTGCTTCATGTTGCCTAGAAGATCTGAACTTCAAATTATGGGACAGAAAAGGAGAAGAAAGGACAAGGCCAGCCTTACAGTTACCACCTTTGCTGTTCCTATTTATAGTTCAACTCATTTTATGTTCCTTTTCAAGCATAAAAATGCTAATTCCAAAAGTCAGCCATGTCTAATACAAAGATTAAATGCAATGGCCCAATTTTTAACAGACGGAGGTACATTGATACTTCTCCCATATCAACATAGTTAAACCAGAATACCAAAGGTTTAGATCATAGATCCTCAAACTACGGCCCATGGACGCATGCAGCCCACAGAAGCCATTAATCCGGACCCCACCCACATCACCCCACCCACCCTTCATCTGACTGCAGGAATTACCTTCAGAAACCCCGCAGGCTGGAATTGAAAGATAAAGCCAACAATTTTGGCCTGCACAAACACTCTGGAGGCAGGGGAGGTGAAAAATGAGGTGCACAGATGCCCCAGAAGGCTAAAAATTGGGGCATTTCCCCCATTTTTTGCCTGCAGAATGCTTCTGGAGACAGGGGAGGTGAAAAACACGGTGCACAGATGCCCCAGGGGGCCACAAAATGGGCAAAAACGGCCTGGTTTTGGCCCCAAAACAGGCTGCTTTTGCCTGTTTTTTGCCTCCAGAATGCTTCTGGAGACAGGGGAGGTGAAAAATGGGGTGTGCAGGTGCTTCAGGAGGCCAAAAAATGGGAGGAAACAGCCTGTTTTTGCCCCAAAATGGACTGTTTTCACACATTTTTTTTTTGCCTGCAGAGACATTCTGGATGCAGGGAAGGTGAAAAATGGGGCACGCAGAAGACACAGAAGTAAAAAAAATGGGCCATTTTCACCCACTGTTGGACAAAAAATGGGTCATTTTCACCTGGTTTTTGCCTGCAGAGATGTTCTGGAGGCAGGAGAGCTGAAAAACGGGATGCACAGATGCCCTGGGAGGCCAAAAATGGCCCCATCTTTTCCCTCTTCCACCTCCAGAAGACAGATACAGAAAGACAGATAGACAGAGAGATAGAAAGAGAGAGTGAGTCAGAGAGAAGAAGACAGGCAGACGTGTTGATTGTAAGCTCCTTGGGCTGAGAAAAATTGCTGCAAAACTGAGTTTCCTGACGTGGCCCACTAGACTCCTAAACAGCTTAAAAAAACAATCTAGTACAAAGAAATGTCAACCGAAAGAGCAACATGCAAACCAAAGCAAATAAAACATCCCTGGGAGCAAAACAAATTAAAGTTTAATTTGTGTGCACTGTTTAATGGACTGTTAAATTGGCCACTCCCACCTAGTTACATGACCTAAACACACCCACCCAGTCACATGACTACCTAGCCCTCCAACAGTCTGAATTGTGTGAATTGGCCCCCTGTTTAATAAGTTTGAGAACCCCTGGTTTAGACGGAGACAACTATCAGGAGTTTTAGGATGTTTTTCTCTTTCCAAGTGTGCATGTAAAAAAATACACATTGCTGACTTACTCGATACGGAGTCATGAAGACGCTGCCTTTCTTGGTCCCTTTAAATGCCTCTGGCATATGTTCCATATCATGGAATGTCATTTCAATGTGCTCGTAATTCATCAAGATGCTATATTCAAACAAAACAAACATCAGATACGAAGTTTTACTTTGCAGTCATTCTTTTACGTCTAAGACATATAATATATGCTTTAACATCACTAGCACAACAGTTCAACAAATGCAACCTGTAGATTACTAAATACAAATAGGCACACAAAGATTATCAGTGAGGTTGTCAGCAACTCTTTGTTGAAAAACGTGAACATGAAAATATCACCAAAAACTGATTTGATTTGATTTGATTTATTTAGATTTATAAAACCGCGCCTCTCTCCCAGAAGGGACTCGGGAGAGCCACTGTTATTCAGCAGCATTCTTAACACAGCCAAAACTACTATGTATGAAATGGCATAATTCCGTAAAATAAATACTTCATTTATCCCACTCACTTTTAATACTGTAGCAGCAATACTAAACTATTACATCTGTCACTTAAGTAGGATTGTGATTTCAATGCATGTATTTTGTGCAGCCTGAAGTGAGACAAATTTTCAGCTCTCCTAGCCTTCTATTCTTCCATAGGGTTGCCTGAAAAAGTTCCTATCAGTCTTTCTCAGTATTGTATATTGTACATATTCCTAAACTCTGCAGCAATAAACTGGTGCTCTCTACGTTACTAATCTTTGCTTACAATGGTGCTAAAGCCAGGCCTCCGTCTGATGATTTATTATCTTTTAATGCTGAAGTCGTTTTCATTTTTATACACTCCTTTCATTGCTTCCAATGAAGAAACCTATATAAAAAAATGGTAATGTGAGAGTATTCAATATACCCACCCAGTACCAAAATACATTTGCTTTTTCTTGACAAAAGAAGAACAAGGAATGGCAAAACCATGTTCAGATGAGAAGAGCAGACATGGTGGTAGATTATACTATTTCATAATATTAACATGACATCAAGGAGCCTTCTGGTAGTTTAACTTTGCTTTGGGTAAAATTATTACAAGATACTTACGGCATAAGCTCTTTCTTGTTGTGGAAATATATATTCTGAGGATATTCTTGGAACTTTTACCAATGTTTATTTCCATCTTTAGTTATATTATTTTGAATTATTAATTCTTGCTATTAATTCATTTGATTTTGTTTGGATTTGTTGTATTTATTTTCCATGACTAGTATAATTTACCATATATTTTTGTTTGCATATTGGTTGTTTCAATGTACTTGCATAGATATGGAACACCTTTTCTGTTATGGATATATTTATTGGTTGTTTTATAAAATTCCATGAGTCTATATTAATTCAGCAATATATGAGTACGATAGTTATAAATATATGAGAAATAGTTAAAGCAAGTTGGAATAAGAGAAATCTCCATGTAATTTGGAATATTTACCTGTGTCAGCTTTTTCGTTAATTCCTGTTCCCATTAATGTTACATTAATAAATGGAGTGTTGCCACTACATCCATTGTCAACGTTCCAACTTTTATTCTCATTTGTTTTCTGAATTTTACTATTTATTTTCCCAGCTCTGTCTTTATTTGCTTCAACTAGTATTCCTTCCAATTTCTTTCTCCAAAAAGAGTGTGTGGAAATTGTGATTTTTAAACTGAGCTGGCTTGCATCTATTTATTTGCCAAATGCTCAGATTGGCACATATTGCCAACAATGGAAAAAGGTATCTAAACTATTGATTTTTTATTACTAGTAATATCATCCTTCTGTAGGTGAAAGGCAATAATAAAGAAACCTTATTTGTTTTAAAGTATCTTCATGGGGAATGAGGGAATAAATAAAAGTCTTTGGAAACAAGAAACAAACATTCTTTACAAAATTTTACGAGCTGAGGATATTTAGAAAAACATGTTAGGCTCAGGACAAGTTCTATGGCATACAATTCTTAGTTGTTTTTGCATTGTTAGCTAATTTTGTTTTAATCTTACTATGCCTTTCTGCCGCACAAAAGCTAAGAAATTTCCAGGAAAACGACCATATTTGCAGCATAACAAAAAAGGTCATAGTACTCTAAAGACTGGCCTATTTGTGATTGAAAGGATCGAGTGGGGCACCCGCACAATGGAAAGACCCCCCCCCCAAAAAAAACAAAAACAAAGGCGAGATCAGGGAGGATGGATGGCGAACTTTCTCTCCCCGCCCCTGAAGGCGGGGCATCTGGGAAAGGGCGGAGCCCCGGGAATCAGGAGCCGGGGAGTAAAGGGGGAAGAGCCGCTGACGCAGTATGCTCAGACCGGACCCCACGAGCCGCAAATGCCACCCCCGGTACCTTTCGCTGTTATTGACAATGACACCGCCTCCCTCCGAATGATTCCTGTTCAGCGCCATGGCTGCTGAGCAACTGACGACTCTCTATCCAACGCCCGCTGGACTGAGAGGCTCTTAGCCGTTAATAAAGCGGCTCTACGCAAGTTCTGCGAGCGACTTCCGGCTTAGAGGAGCTCTAGGCAACGAACAGAACCGGAAGAGGAATAAAGCAAAGAGGAGAGATGCCAAGGCATGATGGGAAATGTAGTTCATTGGTTAAAAGGGTGGCTTTTGACCGCTGTCAAATTTGCGGGAAAGTGGGAGGGGTGAAGTTTCTAATTATGAGTTTCTGTCCGAATATGACGCTGGATAAATACACTAGATTCTATTCACAATAATTAATTGATGCTTTAGTAAACGCAACTGTGTAATGTCGGAATATAGTTTAAAGTTACATAATGCTAATCCCTTAAAGTTTTGCTAACTAGATACAATACTTCTGTGATTCTGATACTACTTATTCGCTTCCTTAAAACTATCCCTAGTGCATTTTGGGTTATTCGTGCATATTTTGGTGAGTGTCCTTCTAAAAGCATTAATGGGCAACTCTCATAAGATGTTACAAAAATAAAACGCAAGAAGGTAGGTAATGGAAGTTGCCTTCAGGCAACCTGCTTCTAGACGTATTTAGAAAGATAGGTCACCTTGCAACTCCTGTTCCATCTGGAGAATATTGGATAAATACTGAACCTATTTCTGTTACACAGGCACAATTGAAAGTTTCAATGTTAAATGGCTTGCAATCTGATTCTCAGAGGCTGCTGATTATGTTAGGAGCACATCTAGCTCTAGCCAGTAAGAGCTGCAAGAGAAATTTTCAGATGTCCCTTTTGTCAAGAGATTCATTCACAGTATCTGACGCATAGAAGAGGGTTTCTTCTTGTGTTGCTCCTAAACAGTAGAATGCCTTCATAAATGCCTTCTCTATAAATACAGCTGAGATCATTTTACAGCCACATCTGGCCCTTTGGCTGTCCCTATCCAGCCTGCATAAGATCAATTAAAAAATTAAGGGATCAAATGTAAATCAGTGCATATAACTGCATTTGCTCTTAGTTTGGATGCAAATTTTTAAATATATATAAAAATGTATAAAATGAGAATATATTTTTACAATTCCTGTTGCTCCATTGAGGGAGGAGGCATACTGTCTCCTTCTCTGCCCTTCGCCTCAACCTAGAGAGCATCCAGACAGAGCCATGATATTACTATTGTCTTTTAGATATATGTTATTTTAAGGGCTGATTAAATTGTAAGAGGCCAGGATGGTACCATTTTGGGTTTATTAGCCCTCTTCAGCTGGTCATACTTACTGTTACTGGGACTTGAACCAGCACCCTTCAGCATATAGGCAAGCCTTCCTTATGCCTAGAGCTAAATAAAATGTATAATGTATAAGAATAATGTATAAAATGTATAAGCATTTTATAAGTATAAAATGTATCTATATGCATGCACGCACCCACCCACATATGCAAATATGTGTGTGTGTGCATGCAGATACATTTTTAGGTCTTAATTCAGCCCTCCACAACTCACCTTTTATGTGGTCTCCCGGGAAAATTAGTTGCCTCCCCTGGTCCAGATGCATCTCTAACCCAGCTCTTGTAATGAATGCTTCTTTTGGTTTTAATGTATAACTTTGAATTTTTTGTTGTTTTTGTTTTGTATGGTTTTTTTTAATTGCCAGATGCTGTCAGGACTCAAGTAAAAAGGTGTAAAACACCGTAGTTTATTTCAATTTGGCTCATTCCATTTCTTTTCAGAAACCATTCTATGGTTTGTCATTCTCACATAGTTGCTTAGTCATGTGAATCATTATTTTCACTTCAAATTAATTCCTATACATATTTGTGCTGTTCCTTAAAGGATGGGACCCTCCATCCATAATATACACAAAAATTTGGCATTGATGCCACATCCTCCTTTTTATACAACTAAGTTACTTTTCTTCTGTCTTGTCTATAATGAACATGGATGAGGCAAAAAATATTTTGTTTCCAGCACATAACAAAGAATGTAATTTTCCCATTCACAGGAAGTTTTTTTGTTTTGTTTCCTGAACTGATCTCTCAGGCAACCCTATCATAAAACCCTGCCTCCATCCTTTTTAGTTTTACAATCTATATAAAAATCCATATTACTCCTCTTGTGGTACCTTAAAAGCTTAAGAATGATTATTGTATAAGCCTTCTAGTCATCTTTGAATTTCATTCAGTAATTCAAGGGACGTTTTCAGATGGTTTGGGGTTTTGTAAAAACCTCATTAAATTAAGTTTTTGAAATGTGGCCTTGCACTAAGTCCAAACCATTTCCAAATTATCACTCTTTACTAAATGGTTATACAATAATACAACTTAATTTTCTTAGGTACATTAAAATAGGTTTTCAGCTGAAAAGATTGCATAGTCAGTGGTATCCGTGAACGTGAGGATGCCCAATGCACATGGTGATACTATGCAAGTATTAACCTACATAATCTTCTAATATCTGGTAGAAGCATGTAACTCATGGCATCTGCATGATATACGTTTTGTCATTTGCCATTAGAACACTCCAATGAACCCCTCCAATTCTTAAAAAAAGGCAGTATTTTTATAATGGGAACATATCTTATCTCCTCATTGTGTATCCATGCATGCTTATATTAGAAGCTCAAGAGTGTATGTGGAGAATTCATTTGGCTTTACTCTGGTCATGATGCCAACAAGAATAATCAAGTAATGCCCTCCTCTCCCATTTGCTGCTTCAATGCTTTGGGGAGGGCATTAAGTTAATCATTAATTAGTGTGAATGGAAAGAGAACAAGTGGACAGGTTGCTGAGGAAGCTGAAGCCCACCACATGTTTATTGGACCCGTGCCCCTCCTGGTTAGTACTGGCTTCC
>JAPKID020001579.1:0-14559 GCA_026931265.2 Tropidonophis doriae
TTTTTCCCACAAAAAAGAGGCTGAAAATCTGGGTGTGTCTTATACACTGAATACATCATTTTTTGTCTCCCAAAACTCCCTTCACCAAAATAGCCGTGCATAGCCTTTAGGAGCTTTTCAGAGTGCTCCTGGGGGCTGGGGAGGGCAGAAATAAGTGAAAAATAGACTGTTGTTTGCTCAATTTTGCCCCCATAGCCCCCAGAAGCACTCTATAAGTCTCCTAAATTCTATGCATAATCTTTTTTTTTGACAAAAAGGCCCATTTTTGCAAAAACAGGCCATTTTTGCTCATTTTTGGAGGGGTCCACCTTTCAGAAGCACTCTATAAGTTTCCTAAAGGATATTCATGCCCTTTGTTTTTTTTTAAAAGGACTTGTTTTAGTGAAAAACGGGCCATTTTTGAGAGGTCTGCAGAGTGCAAAAACTTTTTTAAAAAATTTGTCTCTTCAAAACAGTATACAGTATATGTGTGTGTGTGTATTACACTACATACTATATAAACTATAAAGTATGGTGAGAAAATTAGAAGTGAAATTAATATTAAGATACATGAGCATACCTGCGTTCCATTTATTTTATAGTATGTTGCTTATCTTCAAATGAGTAACTCTACACTGTAGTGGGTAACTCTTTTTAGAAATACATGGCAATATCCTTTCCTGTTCTCCCTTTATAAACATGACTTTTTCCCCAGTAGAATAAACATCTTCCTCTGATGTTTCCAGTTGTTGCATTGGTCAGATTCCCTCAGAAATCCTGTGAATTCTTTTGCATCAGAGACCAAGATACCTATACAAGGGATTCTCTTGAGAAATCTTTACTATTTTTCTGCAAAAGATTTTTCAGTACTATGTAACAAAGCTTTGTGTTTCGTCTCTCCCTTTTTCTAATCCTCAGTATAAGCTAAATGTAGCTCAGGTTGATATATATGTCAGTAACAATATGAAGATTTCCTGAGGAGACATGGTGGTTTTGTAAAATATTAAATGAGTCTATCTCAAAGCATTGGTCTGAATTGGACACTATTGCCAATATGTTAATTTTATCAAATATACAATTCTGTGTAAACTAGGAATTTGTGTGACTTAAATACCAACATTCAGTTTGGTATAATCTAATCTCTTTAAAATGCCATTTGTAGCATAGTTCATTTATGAAAACTGCTTAAAAAGCAGAATGAAATGCAGCTTGAAATTATATTTACACCAATATTGCTTGAATGTTAGTTCAAGCTAAATATTTAAGATGTTGCTTTTCTCTACAGCTTCAGCTTCTTTAGAATTCAACTGGCAAAGCCAGGAGACTATTTCACCATCACAAATGCATGGTGAAAAGGTTTGGTTCCTGTTTTGTCAAAAGCCTAATAGCTCTAGAAAGCTTTTCTTCTTTGTAACTGTATATGTCGCAAAGATAAATGATGCAACCCACTTTTCCCCACCTATACTTTTCTAGCAACAGATATTTGCACCTTAGATTTCTTTCCTGCTTTCTTATGTTCAAACTGGAAGAAAAAAGTAAATTATTTTGTGATTTCTTCTATCCCAGTGTATATCAAAGGATTCATTGCTCAGAAATAGCAGCTGAACAAATCTGTCAAATACATTTTTGTACTACTTCTGGTTTTTCCTAATCATATCCATTTAATCCATTCATTTATTTATTTTTACTAATCATATTTATTTGGCTACCTGACTCCAGACAACACTGATTTCTTTGCAAGGTATAAAAACCAAGTACAAAAAGGGTACAGGCAACAATACAAATAGTAAACCTTGAGAGACACACCTCACCTTTCTCAACATAAACACATCTTCAAAGGAACAACCCACTCACTCTAACCTGGAGAAAGAACCAGATCTTCAGGGCCTGTTCAAAGGAGAGCAGAATGGTTCTTTCAAATCTGTGAGGTTATAAATCTTGCAGAAGACAGAAACTGCAACAACAACAACAACAACAACAACAACAAAATAGCCAACTATCTGTTTGCATCAGATAGCAGTGCTTTGTGAACAGCCTCAAAGAACAAATGTTTTGTGAATATTATGTACATATGTATGTATGTACCAATAGTGGGTTTCTATTTTTTTTACTACCGGTTTGTTCATGTGTTTGTGCTTGCGTGTGTCGCTTCTGCACATGTGCCTAAGTGTCCGGATGAGTTGGCGGACACTCCCGCCACCACTACCAGTTTGCCTGATCCAGGCTGAACCAGCAGAAACCCATCTCTGGTATGTACATATGTATGTACATTTGTACGTAAGTATGACATTTGTATATTTGCTTATTTCTCTAAATACACATATTACTGTACATCATTTTTTTCTTCAACATGATTCCCATCTTGTAAACAATTCCTTGAATACAATGCACCTTCACACCATGCATTTTTGTATTCATTTTTTCCAGAAGTACATTAAAAAATATGAACTGAGAACCTCATCAGAAAAGTTGTGAATACTGCAGGAAAACCATGTATTTTTCCAAAACTGTTATTGGTTTGGACAGTACAGATTCTGTTAAAACAAAATATTCGAATATACAACTAAACTGTTTCCCATTCATGAGTGATAAAGCACATGCCTGAGGTGTAAAAGATCTCTGTTTAAATACCTGCCATTTCCAGTTAAATAAAAAACAGTCATCCAGTTTGGAACAGATTCTGTCTGAGACCTTGAAAATTTATTCACAATCAGATGAGACAATACTGGGCTGGATGGATCAACTTGCCAATTCAAGAAATAAAGAGCTCAGGGGCTTTCTAGTTTTTGGCTTGCCTGCCAAATGGCAGAGACATTATCTTTCAGATAAGAATTATGAAAAAAAAATCCTCATGTTAAGAATGGTGTCTAATAGAAGTTCAGCAATAGCATGGCATATGAATCTCATTTTCTAGGTAAAATTTTGCCAAAGTTTTACTGGTATTGACTTTTGTCTAATGCATTCTATTCAGCTCCAGCTTATGTAGATACTTGTTTCTAAGGCTTCAAGTTCCAGGCTTTAATTCTTGCATCCTTTGGCCATGAATCACTTTTCAAGAAGTTAATGTTCTAAGGCCTCATTAAGGCTATACTTATTTTGAGATTTTGTTACAGAGAACTCCTATCTTTTATATGCCTTAATTAAATGATGTTTCACAGACTGAGAATTAATCATTGTTAATTGAAGTTACAAATATGTTAATTGTAAAAAAAACATGTCTCTATTAAAAGGCAGGTCTTTTCCTTCCCATGTTAAAAATCCACAGAAAAACGACTTTCTTCTGAATGAGGTGATCTTGCTTTCTAATCAGATTCCAGCTCACTATCTAGGACTAAGGAACTGTTTTGCAAAACATTAGACAAACCTCAAGGGCAAGTCTGTGCTCATTTTAATGGCCTTCCAGTGTTTGTAGATGCATAATTCTGATGTGGTTTCCTATATATTGGCCAAAAAAAAATCTTGTGTAAAGCATTATTTGCTTCATAGAGTTCACTCACTTGGTTTCCTGTTTTGTGAAAACCTTGTTGTCAGGGAAGCTGCTATTATGGGAGAACCATTTGAAGAAAAATATAATGAGGATTGGCTGATCCCAGTAAGCAGGACTGATTCTGAATGGGTATGACATCACTGGAGAATTAAGTTACTCTGGGAGAAACTACTGAACTGGAAACAAATCACTGGAAAAAAAAGCAAAGAAATCTTTTTTCTTAAATGTTTTTCTTCAAGCTATGCTGAAACAGCTTTTATACAAACTCCTGCTTTCCCAAATATATATGTAGCGGTGATTAAAAGTAGTGGTAAATAATGTTTAATAGTATGATTAAACATTGTATGATTAAAAAGGTTACCCATAACCTCAAGGCCTGCAAATATCATACAACAGGACACCAAGAAATGTGAAAGTTTCTCCATTTTAATATTCATTTCAAAAGATGGTGTATATCTCATGCACAGTCATGCATACATATCACACACACACAGGGAGAGAACGGGAGGGAGGAGAGAGAGAGAAAGAGAAGATAATATTAGTAATTGCATTTTAACTGGTGGCACAGTTTAATACTTCATGTAATCTTCATGAGTCACCCAGGGATAGATAGCAATCTTTACATTTGATAAATTAATACATAAAAATGTACATTTAATGCTACCTTCTAGTGTCACAAGTTGCATAAGGCATGTGAGCTTAAATACAGAGGGTGCTTCTAGCCAAAGCTTTTAGCATGCAATCAACATGCCTCATTCATGGAATTTTACCAGACTCAGATAATATTATTTGCCCTTTCTAATTCTAAATCTTTTCTTACTGAGCCTTCAGCTCCTTATCTCTCTTCATCCTGTTGCAGAACAGTCAATATGGAAGATAGACAAAATAGCATCACTCAAAAAGTCTTCCTATGGTTAACATTAGAAGCATTCTCAGGAGCAGATTCCTCTTTAAATGCTTCATGTAACTTAATGATTTATCATTATGTCTGCAAGTACAATTTGAAGCTTGCTGTTAACACAGACGTCCAGCTGTATTTCCTGCCTAAAAATGTGGTTAGTAGCCAGAAATCTTCGTTAGGAAAGTTCAGTCCTAATAAAAGAAGAGAAACAAGATATTTAAAAAAATTACCTACTTCACCATGATTGCCTTTAAAATCAGACCCATACTTTTCATTGAATATGGCTAATGCAAAAAGATGTTGAAAATGTAAGGATACATTTTTAATGCTGAAACTTGTAAATTTTTCTCCCATCCATGAGATAACTGGAGTCAATTCAATTAATAATGATATTCACTTTTCTTACTTTAAAGTTTTATGCTTTACATTATTTTTTCACAGGAAAAAAAAAGAAATTACAGAAATTGTCGTTAAAAGATAAACTAAAGAGAAAAATGGAAACATGCTGGAGAATAAGAAAATATTAATTAGAAGAAACAAATGAAGAAAAAGCCAAAAAGAAGTAAAAGTGGGGGAAAGTCTGTTTTTTGTTTTTGAGGTATAAATAGGTTGATAAATAGGTGGTAGAAAATCAGCACCAACACAGTGTCAGTAAATTTTATTGCTTTTTTTTTTTAGTTGTAAAATAAACTAACAAATAAACATGCAAATAACAGGCAGGAAAGATCAGGGAATGAAATTGCACACACTCTTTTTGTACCAGCACATAAAAATAACATCTCTCACCTTGATATAAATTTGGCCTTTTCAAAAGTATTATATGCTTTCCTAGAAAGTAAGATTATATGGCCAATGGATTTATACATGCGAAAAAAAGTTTAACATCATTTTTCTAAAACTGCTAAATTTCCTTTTATTTATGGACCTTAATATCATCTACTTCCAAGACCAATTTGTTCCCAATTACTAAATTGGAAACGGCAGAGGGCCTGGGCTAAAGGAACAGACATTTTAGCATTTAAAGGGATTTTTTTAAAAAACACTACACAAACAAAAACAAAACATGACATTGGCTTAGTGACTCATATGGATGATGAAGTCTGCCATTTTATATAAATTTTACTTGCAGGACTGCCTCCTACCACACACCGCCAGACGATCTGTCCGCTCCCACAGGGAGGGCCTCCTTAGGGTGCCATCCGCCAGACAATGCCAGCTGGCGACTCCCAGGGGAAGAGCCTTCTCTGTGGCAGGCCCCGCTCTCTGGAATGACCTGCCTCCCGATCTCCGTAAAATCACGGACCTTCGCCTCTTTTGTCGGGCATTAAAAACATACTTCTTTCACGCAGCCAGCCTGGCATAGCTGTTATGGCTGATCTTAGTCTGGGTTTTAATTATGTCTTTTAGCATGGGTTTACAAAATTTGATTTAATTCATTTTTAATTATTCTGATTGTATTTATTATTTTATTATTTTTATTATCCCTGTGCACCGCCCTGAGTCCCATCAGGGAGAGAGGGCAGTATAGAAATACATGAAAATAAAATAAAATAAAATAAAATAAATACTAGTTTATTGTTCAGCATTCTTAAATGCAGTACATTAAAGTTGCAGCTGAGCAAAAATATTGTAGGACATTTCCTTTATGGTATTTTTATTATACATGTTACTATTTGCTGGAATTAAGAAACAAAAGATGAACAGTTTATTATTATTACTCATAGAGGTCTAGAGTTTGCAAGGGTTGCATTTTAGATAATTAAGAACCCCATACACATAATAGCAATCACAGAAGATCCTATACATTAATGAAAATCTTTATCATGTCTTTGATTGCTTACATTTATCGGCCTTCTTTATGGTACAAAATACTTCTAGCATAGTCATTTCTGTGTTGTTTTTGGAATGAATTCTTCATGAATGGACAGGTTTATAACCTATAATGGATTCTTAAACACTTAAAAATAATTATAGGACTTTGACCTAACATAATAGAAGGAATTTTGAATGTAAGAATTGCAAAATAGCAGGTAACCCTGTTTATTTAGTGTATGACATATTATATAATGGAATAACAATATATATTAATATTAATACCAATGTATATGTCTTTTTAAGATTGTACAGCAGATTTGAAATAGGAGAAAATGGTTCTAATGGACTCAGGATAGGGAAGTGCATTGCCCTGAACTATTAAGGAGGAATTATTATTTTTTACATAAATCAGAGAGTTGATATAGAAGATGTAGAAGGCTGAATACACCTTTTCTTGAAATTGTTGTTCAGAAGCTCTTTTAAAGCAGCTAATTTTTCATTGGGCCAGGGATATCACCCAGATGGCTGTTTCTTCTTTCAAAAGGTTGAAAATGAGTGCCATCTTGGTCCAATTTGCGGAAAACTCTTCCAGCCTGGCAATCAGGAATAATTCACACAAAAAAGGAATTATTTTTTTCACCACTACTACCTCGCCACCCTCTAAATTTTTCTGCCAGGCTTCAGGGGAACACAACAGCTGCATGGTTGCTCTTGGCCCAACATGAGTGAATTGCATCATGACATTGTGGAATCTGGCTCTCTACTTTCCCCTTCTGTTGCAATAATAGCTCTGCCACTTATTCTGTAGACTAAAGGGAGTATCCCAAAGATCAGAATCATTGTCTAGGTTCAGATTGCAGGATCTCATTCTTCTCCGATGAGAAACTTCCATTTCAAAAATGGAAGTTGGCAGGCTCAGAAAAGAAAGACCACTTGGAGCTTGGGAAAAATTAATAAGGTAATGAAAGATAATATTCAAAACCTTCCAAAGTAATTTTTACCATGTAATCTATAAGGTGGAATAACCCTAAGACTCTTTCTCATGCTTCCTTTTTCTCCAAGTTAGGAATTCCTTCTGTAATGGTCCTATTTCTTTCTTGTCTTGCTGCAGTCCTTAACATCAGCCAGGCCAGGGGTGTCAAACGCAAGGCCAAGGGGCTGGATCTGGCCTGCAGGGTGCTTAGAACTGGCCTGCGGGGCCATCCTGGAAATAATGAAGGACTGACCCATGGTGTCTCTGCCAAAGAAAACAGAGGTCGTGGCAGGCCATTGCAACCAAAAACAGAGCTCAGGAGCCTGTTTCTGCTGGCAGAGTGCTCAGGCAACAACAGGAACCCCCAACACAAGTGACATCATGCTAGCCATGCCCACCATAGCCATGCCCACCCTGGTCCTTCGAGGTCAAACACAACCCTGATGCGGCCCTTAATGAAATTGAGTGTGACACCCCTGAGCTAGGCAGTTCATCACAGGTGTTCCAAGCAAGCATGCACAGAATCCAAACCTTAATAATGAAATTGATTTATAATCACACTTGACACGAACGCTGAAAGACCTTGGATTTAAATTTTTTACTCAAACAGTGTTTTCCCTTTACAATAGATGAAATGAATTTTACTGGGGGGGGGAACCCCTCCCTCTTTATCACTTCAAGTGAATATATGCATTTTGAATTTATTAGATCTATTTAATGATCAAAGGTGTGTTATTTTTTTTTAACCTAAATTAGTTGTGTAATAGCACAGGAGAGAATGTTTAATTGTATTCTTTGCCTTTTTCCTGAAGAAATTTTCTCTTACAAGTTGCTGTTTGTGTAAGAAAGGAAGCTACTGTTTGCATCCAAAATAGCTTCTCTCTCAGTAGAAATACAAAACAGCTTCAAGGCAGGAAGGGGGCACTTTTCAAAAAGCAAGTTCAGTTCAGTTTGACTTCACACAGCTTTCTTTAATGAGTATCTGCTTTTTTCTCTGAAACATACATTGTAACTTATTAGCCCTGCAGTTCCCAAATACAATAGAGCCATAGAATCTTCCTACCATAATTCGTTTTCTCCTTGATTTGCTTTCTTCAAACCCACATAAAGCTTTTTGCCACACCCATATACAGGCATTTCATAGTTCTTGCACTTTTGGCATTCACATTGGTCATTCAAGCTTACAAGAAGAGTTCGTAATTGTATACTGCTTCCCAAGACTAGCAACACTGAGTAGCTGCTTTGATTTCAGGACTCTTCTTCAATAAATGTATTCATTTATCTAGTTAGTAGAGTTGCCCACCTCATGAGCAAGTGAGTCTGGGAGGGCTACAACAAAACTAAAATAATACATTTAAAATTATTATAATTAACAAATATAAAAACATTTAAAAACTATAAAAGCAGTTAAACAGGAATAATAGAGAGAGGAATGTTAATACTAACAGAGTTATTTCACTAGTTCACCAGGCCTTCTGGCATAGCAGTATCTTGAGCAGGGCTGTCAAACTCCTGGCCCATGGGCTGGATGCATCATGCGCTGGCCATGCCCATGCCCGGTTTAGCGAAGGGGAAAAAAATCCCAATATGTCACATGATGATGTTAGTTTGTCGCCCCTGATCTTAGGGAACTTTTGGAAACCTAGAAGTGATGAGGCCATTCTCACGTTAGAGGAGAGAAAAGTTTACAGAGTGGGGGCCCAATCTTAATCAAACCAGTTATGGAACCACATTAGGAGTTTTTTTTTTCTGGTGATCTTTATTTGAAAGAGAAAACCACTCAAATTATAGAAGTTTCAAGTGTACCCACCCACTAAGAAAAGCTCTTTTCTCTCAGATGAACTCTTAATTAGAAATCTTATTTGAATTGGAAAAAACTAATTTTTTTTATTTGTTTCTAAGACCATGAGGAGTCTTCATCTGATAATTTACACAGTAGAAACTTCAGTATTTGGTCTTAGCACCATGAACTGGCTCTTAGATAAGAGTTGATCTTCACAATGGAATTTGTTACTATTCTGACAAAGCTACTTGTGTCATATTCTGAATGTAGTCATGGTGGCCTCCATCTTGTTTTTGAGCAGTTCCTATATTTCCTACATGCTTCCTCATTCTTCGTTTTTAATCCTTTTCTTCCTAGCTGGTGCTTTATGCTAACTCTATTCTATTATATTTCTATAAAGGTTGGGTTATATAACACAATTAACGTAGTTACTCAATTAATCCATATTTCTTACTTCACAAGTATATTAAGTAATAAACTAATCAAACAAGCTGCATCACATAATGCACCATATTATTAAGAAAATAACCTAATTTAGTATGCTACCTCTGCCAAACTTTAAATGATATTCTGAACTGATATCAACTAGAGAAATCATTTTAATTTGATTTTTTGTCCTTTATTTATATATTACATATCCTTCCAGAGGTTCTAAACCATGGGTGTCAAATTGGCAGCCTCTGGGCCAGACCACCCCCACCCCAGCTATGTGAAGGGATACCAATGTGACACCAATGTGACACCAATGTGACACCAATGTGACACCAATGTGATGTGGCATGTTCTAGACTAAAATTCTTAGTATAGTCCTTCTTTGCTTTAACCAGTCACAATTGAAAGAAAGGGCAATTGTATAAAAGAAATAAACTACTCTTCTTACCAGTTCAGTGAACTATGACTTTGCAGATACAAATCTAATCTTCCACTAAATAAATACAAGTACCAGTTGCTTAAGCAGAACACTGCTATCACATGTTATTTACTGTTCTAATCACATAAATAAATTATTCTAAATTTGTAAAGTAGGGGTTGCATAATCTACATTTTGCTTTCTGAAGAAAATGCATTCCTTCTGATACAATGTTGTCATACTATGGGTGGTAGAGGGATTCTTTTCAATGTTGTTTGATCTTCTAGTTGTGTATGTTTTAATGTCTGAAAGACTATAGAACCATCTGGAAAAATAACAATAACAGACTTATATACTGCTTTACAGTGCTTTACAGCCCTCTCTAAGCTGTTTATAGTTGGAAGATTGTACTATTCGCACCCCTCATTCCTCTATCCACAGTCAAAACACTTTAATAAAGTTTCATTCCTAAAAAGCTAAATGGAAAGGAATTTGCTGTTCAGTTGTATCCGACTCTAAAGTGAGGTGCCCATCTCTGTTTATTAGTTGAGGGAGGCCAGGGTTGTCCAAAGACATTACCTTCATCATGTGACCAGCAGGATCTGAGGTAGTATCTATTTATCTCCTTGCATTTGCTTTCTTTCTAACTACCAGGATGGCAAGAGCTGGCACAAGTAATGGGAGCTCCCACTTTCCAGCTGATCAAATTCAGCTTTACCTCAGTTTTTAACTGCTAAGCCACCATTTCTCCTTTATTCACAAATGCTCAGCTAAAACAAACTATCCAGATTCTGGCCCATTTTAAGTGTCTCTGGAAAAAATGGCATGTCTGTTTTCCAGACATCACAAATATTACTTGTTTTACTGGATTGTTGTTTCTGTTGTGAGTCACTGAGAGTTGCTTAGGTAAGCAAGACAGCCATACAAATTGAGTAAATAGTAGCAATGCCTGACCAATATAGGATAATCAACATGAAAAAGTGATAACATTGCCACACATCAAAAACATCTCAGAAACCATCAACCGACTGCTACAAGCTCATGGCATCACCATAATACACAAACAAACTAAATGCCTTAAAAATATCCTAAATGAACCAAAAGACCCAGTAGTTCCAGAAGGAAAAAAACAGGCATTATCTATAACACACAGTGTAAGAATTGCAACAGCCATTATATAAGACAAACAGACAGAAGACTAGCGGATGCATCTATGAAAAATAATTTGAAGTTAGAAAACTCCGGAATTTCACAACACAGAGACTTAATCATAATTCAACTGGGAAACTATGATCATCCTGGGCCAAGCCAAGTTAAAAAAAATGCTAGAGAATTCCTGGAAGACTGGCACACAGACAAATCAGCCATCAACAGGCACATAGAGACAAACGGCCCTGGGCTGGAGGAGAGTTGGACTTTGGCCAAAAAAGATCATCGGCGACTGAGGCTCGAGAGTCTCGTGGTATTGGAGACAAGAGGAGGCCGTTTCAAAGCTAGGCCGAGGCCACAGAAGATCATAGGCCAAGGACTTATTGGAGCTGGAGTTGAAAGCCGGACCTGTTTCCCCAGACTTACCCCACATAGACGAACTATCCTCATCACCCACGATTTTATGAACGCTTTAGAGCCGGACTTTATTTATTCTCCTGGTATTATTATGTGAATCTAATGAATTTTAATGTATTTAACATCTATTTATAACATCTAGCAGCCAACGGTGCCCTATAAGTAATTATTGTGACTCTTTTATTTATTATGTACTCAAGCGCAGACCTAATTCTACTGCAGGAGTCCCCCTACTCACAGGTTTGGCCCTCCGCTTTAACGATGACCCACCTTGATGAAGGATTATGCAATCAAGAGAGGTGGGCGAAACGCAGATTTAGGTTTTTTTTAGTTAGATCTATTATTCGGATTTTAGGGGGACCCAGGGAGGAGGGTGGGAATGCTACCAAGCCGGTCAGTGGAGCAAAGAGGGAAGCGGATGGGTCCGATAAGAGAGGGGCTATTCGGGTCATTCCTACAGAGGGTTTGTCCATCAAAACGGTCGTGGGGAGAGGTAGGTGCGATGGGAGGCAGGGTCTTCAGCCCCGGTTGGTGGCACATGGCCTCTGGTTACAGGCGGTCATGTGCCACAACCCCCACAGCCTAGGTGGTCAGGGATCACAGAGCCAGGGCCCGAGGCTGATGTTCTGCAACGCCAGGTCTGTGGTCAACAAAGCCCACCCCATCTACAACCTGGTGTCGGAGGGGGAGCCAGACCTGGTGGGAATAGCGGAGACCTGGCTGGGACACTAGGGAGGACTTCCTCTAGTGGGAATGTGCCCGCCAGGTTACCACGTGTTTCATCAGCCCCGGGCCCTAGGCAGAGGGGGGGTAGCAGTTATTGTTAGGGAAGGTCTTGAGCCAAGAGAGACCACTGTACCACAGACCACCGGCTGTGAGTCCCTCTGCATGAGGTGGGGCCCAGGGAGGCAGTTGGGTTTGCTGATCGTGTACCTGGCTCCCCGCTACATGTCAGCAGCCCTGCCAGAGCTCCTTGAGTTGATTGCTGAGATGGCAGTTGAGACCCCAAGACTGATAGTCATGGGGGATTTCAATCTGCCATCAGTAGGCGAGTCGTCCGAGGTAGCTCGGGAGTTCATGGCCTCCATGATTGCCATGGACCTGACCCAGGTAATTCAGGGCCCCATTCACGAGGGAGGACACACTTTGGATTTAATTTTTGTCTCTGGTCAGTGGAGGAGTGATCTGGGTAAAGGGGATTTAGCCATCATACCCCTGTCATGGTCAGATCACTCACTTCTCTGGCTTGACTTTCCAATCGCTACATCCCACCGCAGGGAGGCGGAACCAGAGTCTCCTAGATGGTTCTGCCCCAGGCGCCTGATGGATCTGGATAGGTTCCAGACAGAGCTTGGGCCAATACCTGTGACCTTGACCCGTGCCCCAACGGAGAACCTAGTGGCTGCTTGGGGTATTGCAGCCGCAGGGGCCTTGGATCGGGTCGCGCCCTTGCGGCCTCTCTTGCAGCAATGAGTCACCCTGGCTCCTTGGTTCACCGAGGAGCTGAGGGTGATGAAACGCCACAAGAGACGCCTAGAGAGAAGATGGAGATCCACACTGGCCGAATCTGACCGAACACAGGTGAGAGCCCACTTAAGGACTTACCTTGTGGCGATAAGAGTGGCCAAATGTCATTATTGTGCCACTCTCATTGTGTCCACAGATAACCGCCCTGCCACCCTGTTCAGGGTATCCCGCTCCCTCCTTCAACAGAGGACGCGGGAAGCCCTTCTGCAGGGTAGAGCAGAGGAATTTGGAGAATATCTGCAGGATAAAATCACTCAAATTCGGAGTGAGTGGGCCTCCACTGAAAGTGGTCCAGAAGGTGTGTCCGAGGCAGGTCCTGAGACAGTTTTGTGGGAGGAGTTTGACTGTTATTTCCGAAGATATGGACAGGTTGCACAGGCAACTGTGAGCTACCACAGGTTTATTGGACCTGTGTCCCTCCTGGCTTGTACTAGCATCCTGGGAGGTTACACGAGGCTGGCTCCAGGAGATAGTGAATGCTTCCTTGAGTGTAGGGGTTCTTGCCTACCATCTTGAAAGAGGTGGTGGTGAGACCCCCTCCTCAAGAAGCCTTCCCTGGACCCAGCATTATTAATAAATTATCGTCCGGTCTCCAACCTTCACTTTTTGGTGAAGGTTGTAGAGAGTGTGGTGGCACAACAGTTCCCTCGTCACCTGGAGGAAATTGATTATCTGGACCCGCGCCAGTCCGGCTTCCGGCCTGGTCACAGCACTGAGACGGCATTGGTCGCATTGGTGGATGATCTCTGGAGGGCCAGAGATGGGGGTTGTTCCTCCATTCTGGTCCTGTTAGACCTCTCGGTGGCTTTTGATACCATCGACCATGGTATCCTATTGCATCGACTGGACGGGCTGGGGGTGAGGGGCACCGTTTTATGGTGGTTCTCCTCCTACCTCTCCGGTTGATCGCAATGTGTGTTGGCAGGGGGGCTGAGGTCGACCTCAAGACCCCTCACCTGTGGGGTGCCTCAGGGGTCGGTCCTCTCGCCACTCCTGTTCAACGCATATATGAAGCCGCTGGGTGACATCATCTGTGGTTTTGGGGTAGAGTACCATCTGTATGCTGATAATACTCAGCTGTATGTATCTACTCCAAACCACCCCAATGATGCCATCGAGGTGATGTCCGGGTGCCTGGAAGCTGTACAGGCCTGGATGGGAAGGAACAGACTCAGACTCAACCTGTCCAAGACCGAGTGGCTGTGGTTTCTGGTGCCCCGGTTCAACCAGCTTGTTCCATCGCTGACCATAGGGGGCGAACATCTGGCCCCCGTGGACAGGGCACGCAACTTGGGCGTCCTGCTTGATACCCGGCTGCCAATGGAAGAGCAAGTGACAGCCGTGGCGAAGGGGGCGTTCTACCAGGTTCGCCTGGTACGTCGGTTGCAGCCCTTATTGGACCGGGACGCCTTGTGCACAGTCACTCATACACTCGTGACATCCCGGCTGGACTACTGTAATGCTCTCTACATGGGGCTCTCCTTGAGGTGCACCCAAAGACTGCAGTTAGTCCAGAATGCAGCCGTACGGGTAGTTCTGGGAACCTCTAGGTTTGCCCATGTTACACCACTCCTGTGCGAGCTGCACTGGCTACCTGTGGTCTTTCGGGTGCGCTTCAAGGTGCTGGTTACCATCTTTAAAGCGCTCCATGGCACGGGACCTAGTTATCTGCGGGATC
>JAPKID020001580.1:0-14559 GCA_026931265.2 Tropidonophis doriae
CTCGGAAGTGGGGGGGTAGTCTTATATGGCAAATATAGGCCTAAACCTATTTTTTAACTGTAAAATTAGGGGGTCGTCTTATTTGCCCAATTTGTCTTATACGCCGGATAATACGGTAAGTATTTGCACAAATTCTATTGCACAAATATTATTTAATTTTATGATGAGATTGCTTAAAGCTTTCGTAGTACTGTATACATATTATTTTTCTAAATGAACATTACATAGCAGTCAAGAAGGCTCATTTGAAATAGAACTCGTTATTGTAGAGTAAGAATCTGGCATCTGTATCCATCAGTGTTGTCCAAGAACTGAAAAATGGAAAGCCAGATGTGAGAAAGAACATTTTAAGTTCTAGATTTTTAACTTAATTACAGTATGTCCTTTCTAGAATACTAGGCAAAAAAAGAAAAGAATTTCAAAGAGTTTAAGAATGGTTAAGATTTTTTTCTAAGATGTAAACCTGCAAGCAAATTGATACATTTGTTTCTTTGAACTCTATAAATAATGCGATGTTTTAAAATTATTGTTGTATTTTTAACTGATCTGAAGCATGATTTATGTCGAAGAATTATGTTTCATGTTAAATGGAAGAATAATGGTAAATATCCATCTCCACAGAGTCTCCATTGAGTTAAGCTTTACTTCTGGTAATTTCATAAACATTTCCATGTAGCTTTCTTAACAACAAAATGGAAATAATTTGCCTCTGCATTCTTTTAGGATGTTTTTCTGACTTCTCAGTCTAGCTTATAACTTAATGGTATTCCATCCAAGTATTAATCAGGTCCAGTACTTCTTTGTTTCTAAAACCAGAAAGTTCAATTGGGAAATAACATTTTCTACTACAAAGGCTAAGCATGCTTCCTTGATTAGTTATTGTAATTAAAATACTTGAAAAAATCTATGTTTCATAAATTTACACTGGGAAACTTGTGGCCTATCAAGCACTCTAGAATTCTTACCCTCCACATAAACATTAATGTTGATGGCAGTGGAAATCCAGTACATCTGGAAGTCCCAAGTAGGGAATTGTGACTTAGATTGTATATCCTTGAATAAAAAGCATTTGAAATAAAGATAAGATCTTCTGTTGGAGTTCTCATTATTGGCCTCCAGAAATTACAAATATGGGAATGTGTAGCATTATTTATGGCATTTATTCAAGTGAAAATGGTGTTGGAGTGTTATTTTGCTGAATAGACTCAAAAATATTTTCTAACTTTCCATGGTATTTCACCATCGCTTTAAGAAGAGTTATTTTTACAGAGATCAAAAATTTTGTGTTTACCCTGAGACGGTTGAAATTATTGACTGGGTTGAAGGTACAGACTTCAATTCATTTTAATAATATGAATCAGTTTAATTACATTAGAAAAGGCCTGCAGTCCAGAAAAATTGATATAAAACAATTCCAGGTGTCAATTTTATTCAGACGAGACCTGTTAAATGGTTTTCTCATAACATTTCACTATGTTACCAGTAAGAGCAAACAGTAGTTCAGTTTTCATCCTGTTTGAGCATTAGGCTGCCATAGAATTTGCCATCTATATGCCTGAAATGTTTAGATGCTCATTTGTCTTCCTCTAATCTAGGGCACTATCCTTCCTCCAGTTATATGTATCTGAAGGAATACAATGGGAAATTCTACTCTAGATTTAGAGTTTTCTCAGTTGTGAAATGTTTTGCTTAGATATCACTAGCTGACTAAAAAATTCCATGCTATCACTTACATATTATTTGCAGAAAATATATCCATCATGGATGCGAAGCAAAACTATAAATAGTTCTGTTATGTATTGCTTGTTTGTTCTGGTTTTTCCCCCAATCATCTTGACTGAGTTCATTGTGGAATTCTGAAAAGAAAATCTACACTTAAGCATCGTTCATCCATAAAGTGATACATATCATTTGGGATATGTATACTCTGCATGACTCATGGACATGTTCCTTTGTATTCTCCTGAAGATCAGGATAGTACAAACGATGACCTGGCTTTATAATCTGACTTTTAGCTACTGTCATATTAGTTATTTCTTTGGTGCCTCTCTGTCATTATAACCTGCCATAAGATCCTTAAATAGTATTTTTCCTATTTAGCCATGATTAACATTCTGATTTCTGCATCTATAGATCCTTTATCAGTTGCATACAGTGAAGAAGTGGGTCAGTTAAAACACCAAGCCTATTGGCATATACAGAAAAACAAGCTCCAGTCAATGAATCATGCAGAGTTGAGTCAATTAGCTCTCTTGTGAGTTGATACTTACACTACCCTTAGTAGTCTGATCTAGAAGATATTGCTGACTTATTTGGCAATATATGTAAAGCTTGCAAGATTCCCCCCCCCCCATTAATTAAATTGTGTTTTCCGTGGTTATATTGAAAGAGATGGGAATGTGCCAGTTATAATGCCTATCTATTAAAATTTAAGCAGCTGCAGTGGGAGTGTGTGGAGAGAATGTGGGTTTTTTTAAACAGACATTTCAATAAGTTCTTTTTTTTTTCCTTCCCTATCCTCTTCTCCTTCCCCCTCCCCTTTTTCCAAGCTTCTATGCAGATTTTGGCCCTCTCAATCTGGCAATGATTTACAGATACTGTTGCAAGCTAAATAAAAAATTAAAGGTAACATCTAATAGTTCGGTCATTCTCCGTTTCTTTATAAAATGTTAGAGGGAGTGAACATTCTTTTCTATTTGTGTGTTTGCATTTTTTTATTATTGTATACTCCCCACCCAGAAGAAATAATAAAATCAAGATTTACGGTATTTGAGCACGGTAGTTACTCTACTGAAGGAGAATATGTTTGCCAGAAGAATGGGAAAATACATGATTAGTTTTAGATTTTATTTCAGAGTATCAATAATTTTGAATTCATAATGTGGCTAATGATTAAAGGCAGAAATGTAAACTTATACAACTTGAAGTCCTAGTTATCAGGAGCAGAAGAAACGTGTTGAGAAACTGTTGGATCTCTTCCTTGGAATACATTGGAGTGGCTGGTTATCAATATCTGGCTTTTAGTTACAGAAGGAAATTTCTTTACTATATTTTTAACAGCTTATCCATATTCATAGTTATTCACATTCTTGAATATTTTAGTCAACTTATTATATGAAGCATAATATTGAAAATAACACTTCTTATATTTTATGGAAATATACTTTTATGTATAAATAAATTGCTGGCATGAAATCTGTTCCCGTTTCATGATCCCTTTGAAAATGATAATACTTTTTGGTTACTATGTTTGTTTTCATCAGTTGTGTCATAATACAAATAAATATCTTGTAATTTCTCTCTTTTTTCATTGTAAATAGTCACATGCAACAGCTGACAGAGCTACATGGTAACTAGCCAGTTATTTTCATGTGTGAAAGTAGTATCCATAGTGTCAGTAATAACTGACACTATTGCAATATGTTGCATTGTAAAAACCACTGGAACTTCTAAAATCACCAAACATAATTCAAACTATTTTGCAGATGTTTTATGCAGCATTGAATTACTATTAATCAATTAAAATATAATTTATATTAAAAATATCAAAAGTACTTCGTATTATTTTGTAACAGTATATTTTAATTCAGTTTTTGAAATGCCATTGAAATATGAAAATCTTTTATTCAACATGCAGCTGTAGTTTTAAAATTTTTAGCTGAAGAGTTGTTAGTATGGAATTCAAAAATATTGCCTAATTCTTGAATTCTGTTATTCAAATTACTCTGCAAAACTTGGTTTCATGGTTATTATGATTTCAGTGATCTAGTATTCTTAAGAACTGGCCTTTTTATAGATACATGTCTTTAGGTATATAATCCCTTATTCTAGGTTATGTCAGTATCTCTGTCCCTTTCCTGCTGTAAATGAATAATGATTTCTCACAGGCAGGAAAGTAATTAATGCATCTTAAACCTCTTTATAAATTAGTTGGAAATTAAATCAGCAAAGCTGAGAAACATTGGTCTATAGTAATTTCATTCTACATTTGAGTCAAAAACGGTGAACGAACCAATCACTGAAGCATGCTGGAACCTTCTAAATTATTTCATTAAGCTAGTGATTGTTTAACATTTTGTTTCTTAATTTTTTTGCTCTCAGGATACCTTCCCAATTTTAAAAATTATGAATGAAATAATGTTTATTTCTATGGATTATATTTATTAATATTTTCCATTTTAAAATGTAAGTTGATACATTTGAAGACTATTTGGAATCACTGCATGGAATTATGTAAAAATAATAATAAATGCATTAGATATTAACATAAATAAAATATTTCTCAAAAGGTGCTAATTTCTAACATAAAAAATAATGAGAAAATGATGTTTTAAATTCTTCCAAATATCTTTTAATATGTAGCAAATAATTCCAATTATGATGAATTCCTGAGAAAGGTCTTAGTGGGGGGCCTAGGGGTCTTTGGACTACACTTAAAGAAACATGACTTAAAATATTCATTTGAATGTTTTTTTTTTCTCTTGCTGTCCTTGCTGTCCATGTTCCACATTCTCTTTTTATAGTGGATGTTGTCATGGAACGACTTCTTAAATGTAGCAGCTCTGCATTTGACTATTTAAATTGGAATATTTACATTCATTGATATATCCATATTCAGGAATTACAATTATAATTCTGTTCATTTCTTGATAGTCTTTTACCATGTTAAGGAAGAAGATTGTTCATTATTGTGGTTCGGATCAGAAAAAGCAAGCCAATGCAGCCTTCCTCATAGGCTGTTACACAGTAAGTATTTTAACATCTTAAACTAGCAAGGTTCACACATTCAACTTCTATTCAGTGTCAGAATTGGAAATAACTTTCAGCTTATTTGCTTTTTTACATAGTATATGAGTAGAAACATATTCTTCTGTGTTTAAAGATTGAAGAGTTGTGTTAATGCATTTTCTTTCATCAAGGGCACTTCAGTATAAATTCTCTAGATGTCACACAGACAGAACTTATTTAAGTAAAACAAAAATTAAGTAGAAAAACAGAACACTTTAAAATGGCAATCACCCAGTGGACTCAATTTGAGTGACAGATAGTAAAGGGGGGGGAGGCTTGTTTGATAACAAGAGTAGGGTCTAAAAAGTGCCTCTAAACAAACAAACAAAAAAGCTAAGCCCTATTATAATGAGCATACCAGGGGCTAGAAAAAGTGGGAGAAAATGATCTGTTTGGTTTCATGGCTCACTACTTTATAATATTCATTGTTTTAAAAAATGACATACAGTAGAACCTGTGGTCACGAACACTTCTGACCAAATCGGGTTCCAAGTTTGGAATTGCAGCTTTAATTTCCATCTTTATTCATTATACCCACTCCTTGCTTAGCCACTGTGTCAGGTAGTAATCATTTACAAATACATTGATAATAAATGACAACAAAAATTCGTTCTTTTGACCAATTCAGACATTTTAGAATCAATTTTCCTGTGCCTGAACGTTTTCAGCGTGAGACTGATTAAGTTCTGATTAGTTTCAGTTTCAGGCCACAGATGAGCCAGTGGAAGGATTCTAATCACTACTTAAGGTTACAGAATAGAGCTTTTGACTTGTGGTTAGCATTTTTTAGGAAAATAGTGTGCTGCAGATAAAAGGTCAGGAAGAGGTAGCTTGTGTAAGCTATCTCTCCACCCCATTGAGGCAAAGAAAAGCGAGGATAGGTCAGGCACAGGTCACTATAGGAGAAACTATCTGAAAGATCCCAGTAGTAACCAGTGATTTTTGCTCTCTTTCTCAGTCATGAGTTTGCTTAGCAACCATTTCACTTAATGGCAAAGTCACTAAAATGCTACCTGAGGAGAGGATGTAGTTAAAATTTTTATGTAAAAGGTATTTTCATTCATGTAATGAAGAAATCAGCCAATGAGGACAGGGTGGAAAAGTGAATGAGCTCCTAACCGGGAAGATTCTCCTTTTGCATGTTACCTGTACATGTTAAAGTATGCTTGCTTTATGAAGAGTAAGTGGCATGGTCCACTGATTCCGATCTGGTTTTCCAAAAATAAGAGTCCTTATGAAAGTGACAGTCCTTCCTATTCTTAATAGCATTTGGAATTGTGATTTAACATTTTTCATAAAATAATTGTGTTTTAAGTCATTCTTAAAGTAAGATCCAGGATAGTAGTCATAATTATTTTCTCCTATGCATGAGGGTGGATGAGTGTCATGGCTTTGAAGACTATGCCTGAGTGCCATATGGTCAATGTGCTTTGTTCAACTAACAGATTATCACTGTGCAGTGTATCACAGAGTTTTTATTCATAGAATCACGCTGTTCACAGTTGTTTATTTAATTGTCCTCAGGTACACATTCTTTTAATCCAATTCAGTTACTGCTAGCAACTGGAAAGGAATGCATAATCCATTTTTATTAATTATTTTTGGGCTCATTGCTAGATCTGTAACATTATAATATCACCCAAGGGACTAGTTTTGACTGATTTAGGTGGATTGTAAGATTTAAATAGCAGAAACTGCACTATCAAAAAACTATTTTTTACATGATCTGGGAATACTCTGGGGCTTCGTTAGTGACAGCAGCAAGCAGCCAATGTGCCACTACTTGTCAACTCTAATTTACAGCATTCAACATTGTCAAATTTGATTTATCATTATGTTGTTATAGCAGAAGAATGTGGGTAAAATCATATTTATTAACACAACTATAACCTCATCTGTTTTCATTCCAATTCCAAATGTATCTTTACTGCAGATTTATCTGAATTAATATTCTAAAAGGAATTTAAATATTTAGTTTATGCAATTACTTAATCCAAAAATAATAAGATAGTTTAATCAAATTAATTGATATAAATTAATTGGATAGTTGCTAACATGAAAACTTCAGCTGCAGTTATTTTAGAGATTTTTCTACTGTGCACACAATGAAATGCCTTTACTAGGATGTGTAATATATGTATTATGAGATATAAAATGTTACCCATCTATGTAATTGTAAATAAAATACATTTTAGTAGTTTTATTCATATAAAATATCTTCATGTTTGTTTAGATGATTGAGAATATAATTAAAACTTACAATTTTCTTGCTTATATCAAAATTATTATGATATATAATAGCTTTCAATCTAATAGGAATTTTCAACAGATTTATTTCCCCCTATGGTGTGTGTGTGAGAGAGTGAGAGAGAGAGGGGAGGGAGGGAAGGGAAGGAGAGAGATCTCAATTGATCTGGTCTTTTCAAGTTGAAAACCCAAATGCCTTGAGCAAATTACACAGGATAAGAATGAATAGTCTGCATTATATTTTATTTTCGAATTGGCTCGTGCCCTTAAGAATGAAAATAGTTGTATTTATGGTAGAGAGATTCACATATGCTAAATTCCTTTTTCAAAGAACTTGTTATGGTTGTTAATAGCCTTTCTGTTCTAGTCCTTACTAGGGTTTGAAATTGTATTAGATGTTTCTAGAGGACATATAAGATTTCAAGGCATATTAAATATGAAGAGTTATAATAGCTTTCTACTTGATGTGACAATTCTTAAGCATTATTACAATGCAAAGTTCTTGTGTTAATTAACTGGGTTAATATAGCTTAGAATTTAATGTATCTAGTAGTTATCAGAATATTAATATTTTTAAGCATTTGTAATGTATTACAGTAAATGCATTTTTCTAATGGTTATTATATTCCTTAAAATATAATTGAATAAATATTTTCACATTTTACAGTGCATTGCAATTCTGAAATGTATTTTTAATCTTAGAAATAAATGTATTTACAAAGTCGTCTTATGTAACCCAATTCAGAGAAAGTTAGAAAAGCTTTCAGGTCAGTGACTCTTATCTGCTTAATTGGTTTTGGGACCCAGTTCAGAATGGCATGGGCAAAGAAGAGGAAGCCTATTCTTTTCCATAACTTTATCAATAACACTTTCTGAAAATGTGTATTGTATACTGAATCAAGAGCTTGCTGCTTCTGCTCCATCAAGGTTATGAAATGTTGTAAGAACAGATTTTTGTCTTTATGGTTGTTTTTCACTTGGTGCTATACCTATTTTTATTTTTTTGTTAAATCCTGGCAAGTCCTTTACTTTCCTACTTACTTACTTTCAAACACACAGAATGATTAGTTACGTAAAGTTCTGCAGCAGTAGAAAGAAGTGTTTGAAATAACATAAAAAGATTTGAAAAATTTCTTAAGACCCTATAGATGTTAGTAATCTTGTTTCTAGTCCTTTGTAATAATTTCTCATCTCTATATGCCTTCTTATTTCACTTCTTATATGCCAAGCTGTACTGAAGTAATTAGAATGTATAACCATGGAATTGTGCTGTTGGAAAAGCATGTAGGAAATGCTGAGGAAATGGAATAGCAATTAGTAATGAGATGCCATTGTTTCTGCTTTGCTTAACTAAAGATTAATATGCCAATTTTGTCTTAAAAGCAAGCACTGTGGGAAGAAACACATTCATATTATCACACTAAACTTCTACAGTAGGTGCTTTCAATCTACTAATATTACAAGGATTAACACAGAATGTCCTTCTGTTTCCTTTATGTGTCTTAATTTAGAAATAGCTTCTATATGTCTTGTCCTCCTTTCTTTGTCTTCTCCCTCCATCTCACTTCTTTCTTCCCAACCCTGCATTAACTTAGTAACAGTGTTTCTTTTTCTCAGGCTTGGCACTAATTATGTTTGGAGGGCTACCGTTCTTGGGTCCTACTCCCCAAGAATTGCTGTAATTCAGGTGATCTTCTCCAGGATTCATCTCTGTGTACTTTATTTTCTCATCTTCTTCCTTCAGGGTAAGCAGTTTCCTTCACCTCTTGTGCTCCCTCTCCCTTTTTTTTCTAAAAATCCTTCCTAGGTTTCAACATTTCTAGTTGTAACCCTGTTGTAGATGACGCTGTTGAAGCAGACACATCATCTCTGATGTTTCAAACAAGTAACTTCTTTCCCATTAGTATTTTGAAACTAGATGAAATTATGGTAAATAATATGCCAGTAAAATCAGTTTTAATTTCTAGGTTAATGCATAAAATGTAATGCCAGAAGTATGTCTCATGTTCAGTGTGTAGATTTTCATAGGCATTTCCTTATTTTTAAAAAATATGTTCTTCAGATTTTATGTGGCTGCTAGTATTTTTCTTTTGCTTTATATAACGTTCTCCTTCTCTTTGAGTGTGTACTTTATACACTACTCTTGTGTGTATTTTATCCAAGAAATCATATATTACCGTATCTTTATCCTACTTTAGATGTCAAGGTTTACATCCACTGTACATAAGGCCTTTTTTCCCCTCTTTCACCGGTTTAAGAAATTTCTGCTGTCTTTAATTTTGCATTGTCAGTTCATAAGTTTTATTTATGCAATGATGTAGGATTATGATTTTCTAGGTACAGACTCTTTTAAAAAAAAACTTTTATTAAAAAATACATTTTAAATAAAAAATATAAACTGCTGGAGACTTGAAATTATCCTAAGACCATTTGTTTTTTCTAAAAATGTGCTTGACCTTACAGGCCTCCCTCTTCCAAACTGCGTGACAGCTGTTTTAACTTTGATTCAACTTCATTGCATGTTTTCAACTAGAAAATATGACTAACCGATTTCTATGTTTTTGATAAATAAGCTACTTTCGATGCTGCAGACATGCTGTTACCCAACTGTTAACCTAGTTAAGAATGTTTCCTTCCTTCCTTTATTTGAGTTCAAGAATCTTCCTTCACAATCATTCAGTGTTAACATCTCCATCAATATTAATAGTAATTGAACTGGAAGAATTCACTCCTAGGTTGGGGAAGAGAAAATGAAATGACCTGTTCTTAATTTTTTTTCTAACATGATTGCAGCCAGCTCTATTGTGCCTTTATTGAATCTTCATGTAAATGTCAGAGGAAAATAAGGACTTCTTTCCTTGGTACTATTCAATGAGAATTGCAAATATATATATAAAGATTTGTGTTGCAGGTTAATCGAGTGTGTTATTGCAAAATGTATTCTGCAGATTGATACTGTTAACACCTAGTTGTGTGTGTTGCGGGGGAACTGAATATCAATGATTGTCAATGATTAATTTGGTGGAATCCATTCCTCTAAACTAAGGGACATGGTGACTTAGTGGCTAAGATGCTGAGCTTGTTGATCAAAAAGGTTGGTAGTTCGATAGTTCGAACTACTAGTGCCGCGTAACAGAGTGAATTTCTGTTACTTGTCCCAGTTTAGGCCAACCTAGCAGTTTGAAAGCATGTAAAATGTAAATAGAAAAATAGGGACCACCTTTGGTGGGAAGATAACAGCATTCCATGCACCTTCGGTGTTGAGTCATGCCAGCCACATCACCCCGGAAACATCTTCGAACAGTGCTGGCTCTTCAGCTTTGAAACAGAGATGAGCACTGCCACCTAGAGTCAGGAATGATTAGCACATATGTGCGAGGCGAACGTTTACCTTATTCCTTTAAAGCATTGTTACAATTAAATAAATATGAATTAATCAGTTTCCAGAAAGGAGACTGAGAACATAGGGATGAAATAACTTCTTCATAGTAAATTTTAGTTTACTAACATTTATTTATTAGTAAATATTTTGCTTTAAATCTGGGGGGGGTGGGTTGTAAAAGGTATAAAACAACAGTTTTTAAAAAAATCTAAAACATTTCAAAGAAGTTACTGTAATTGTTGAAATGCAAAGGTTATAATTTCTGGATTTATAGGTAGACCTTGGGTTACAGTAATTTATTCAGTGACCATTCTAAGTTATGACAGCATTAAACAAAGGGATTTAAAACCATTGTAGCATACCCATGATCACATGAACAAAATTCAGCACATAGCGATAACAATTATATACCTCTAAGCAACATTTGTCAAGTTTGCCACGTCACATGACCTTTCATGACGTTTTTCTCCTTTGCGGAGCTAGGCTAGGTGTGGCCTGTGCATGACACATCCGCCCCTCAGGCCTCAAGTTTGACACCCCTGCTCTGAGCAGTTGACAGATTCAGCATATTTCGCCCAACAATCTGGATCCTCATTTTACCAACCTCAGAAGGATGGAAGGCTGAATCAGTCTTGAGTTAGTCAATCCTGGCAGTGGAATGCAGAGTTAGCCTGCAATACTGCATTCTAACCACTGCGCCACCATGGCTACACATGTTGTGTCTTCCTTTCCAGGTTTCTTGTGCTTGAGCCACTCGCACTATACCAAAGCATTCACTCATCCACTTCCTCAACTCATGCACTGCCTGCATTGGGTCTCAAAGCCTTCTCCAGCCACCCACGTTGTACTTTAAGGCTGTATTGCTTAGCGATGGCAATCCCAATTACAGTCAAAACTGTACTGTACTATTCTCTCATATTTTCTTAACAGTAAGTCTCCTCTACTTTTCTCTCAGGAATTATAATCCTCCTTGCAGAACTAAGAGGAGAATTTTTTGTTTGCTGCCTTTCTACTTCTGTCTGTTTAAAATTAGTTTACTGTTTTTTAAAAGCAAAATCCAGGGAGCAAATTTTTTAAATTGCATCCATGGTATTTGCCTAAGTGCAGAATATAGTACCAGTTGGTACTGCTTTTCTTGCTTCTAAGGAAAAAAAGCATAAGGATGCATTTTGCAAGTTAATTGCATTCATCCAGCAAGGTTGAGCAACATCTTTGTCTATTTTGCACCTGGCAGAAAAGGAGCAGCAAACATAATTCCATTACAGCCTGTTATATGTGAATATGTGCGTTCACATTTTTCCTGCATACAGATAGCTCAACATTTGTGGAGAATAGGAGTTATGTTCTGTAGAAGGATCAAAAGTGTGAAAATAATACTCCATACAAGCTTGCAAGTGATGATATTTCTTATGAAAAATACAACATTCTGAAGAAAACAGAATTAAACATTATACCAAGCATGTCCAACTCATGGTCCTGGACAGCTTAAGTAATGTAGCCCCACAAGATCATAAATTTTAAAAAAGCAGTATTATTTTTAGTGATACTAACTATATTGGCCAAAGAAATTCCTCTTCAAGCAATTCTGCCCAGGTAAGCCAAACATTTTGACACCCATGCACTATAAATTTAATGGCTTTGCATATATTTTCTAGAACAGAGGTAAGGAATGATGGCCCCCATATGACTTGTGGATTTCAACTCCTAAGAATTCCTGAGCCCGCAAGAATTCTGGGCATTGAAGTCCACAAGTCATGAAAGGGCCATTGTTCCCCACTCCTGTTGTAGAATGTTGCAATGAACCTACTTCAGGGGATAAGAAGGCAATTATAAAAACTGCCATCTTAGAAAGCACACTCTTTCTTAGAACTTTGTCAAATTTAAATCCTACCTTTGTTTCAAGAATTCAAGAGATATACTATACATAGTGCTTCCTGCATCTTTTTCCCCAGTGTGTAGGATAGGCCAAGGAATGTTACTGGCTCAAAGTTACCCAGTGAGCTGTCCAGATGAAGTTATTTTCCCATTTCTAATGCAGCACTTTACTACACCATTACTAATTCTTCATTTATGCTCCTACTGGATCCAACATTTAAACCACTAATTCGAACAGAATTAACAAAAGATTATGAAGTAGCTTTGGGTAGAACAGGGGAACATATTATTCTGAGCTTTAGGCAATATCAGGAGGTGTAGGTAGTCCTTGCTTAACAACAATAATTAAGACAGGAATTTCTGTCATTAAGCAATGCAGTCATAAAGTGCAACATGTTAAGTGACCATATCACTTAACAGCAACACTGCCAGGTTACTGTTATTAATTGAGGATTTCCTATGATAGCAACTTCTGACTTCCTGCTGCTTCGCATTGACTTTGTTTGTGGGAAGCCAGCAGGGAAGATCACAAATTGTGTCTGGGATATTGCAACAGTCAGAAATCCAGGCCAACTGCCAGACACCCTTATCACAGTCACATCGCTGCAAGAGCAATTTGACAGCCAGAATTTTGAAGATTGATCAAGAGTTCCACTTGCTAACCCAAGTTTGAATGGTTGCTGAATGATTGGTCATTAAACAAGGACCACCTGTAAAGTACAGTTGAAATGGAAGTATATTTTCTTTTCATTTTAGGACAATCTTCTTAATCTAGTCCTTGAAACTCTTGGCCAGGAGGTCAAGTGAAACTTAGTTTTGAAATTGGTGTTTAGAAATGGTGCTAAAAGTTATTTTGTAAAACATTTCCCCATTTTATATGAATGTGCATCTGCTTATACGAAGTGTTTTACTTAATGTATATCTTCCTCATATTTGAAGTTCAAATTTAACACTTTGTAGTTGTTGTCAGTTTGGCTTTTCAGAGCAGTTTCTAATTACTAAGGGCTTTTTTTTAAGCTTACATTAATTAACATGGCATGTAAATTTCCTCTTCAAGGTTTGTGGTAATAGCTAGTTCTGCTCATGAGAATGTAGCAGCTATTCATCAAGAGATTTGGATGTTCTTGAAACAGGACCTGCAATTTTAATCTGTGTAATGGATAATTACTTTGTGTACAGCTATATTGTCTTGAGGATGCTAATTGGATAATAAAGAGTTGCAGCCATCGAATTATGTTTCACCTATAATTTTAGTCTTTACTTTATCTCCTAGGAGAACATTGTTAGTTTGGGAGACAGAAATTTTGTGTTATTTAATTTTTAGAATGTTTTTGTCTAAAATTGGGGTTGAAATTTATTAGAAATTGCTAATCATTGAGGGATCTTATTTATTTCATTTTTTAACAATCAGAGTAGGTATATGTGTATTTTACTAGTTATTATTGTTAACAGTTACAGTTAAATGGATGATTTGAATACCTGGGTTGATGAGGAGCGATTACATCACCAAAAGTCTTCTGTTTATTGTTCTATTAAATAATACCGATAGAATTAATGGACCCAATTTTTTTTAGGACTGGTGAGAGTTCTGTATAACCATTGTGCTAAAATGATATGGTATGAGTATGATGCAGTTCCTCTTGAGTATCGAGGTATTGGTAAAAGCAGTTTGTTTTAAATAATTCCCAAATGGTTATATTAATAATTAACTGTAGATCTGGCTACCTAAGTGCCAGAATGTTGTCGTGCTTCTTTAGCCATTGATTTAACAATTCTTATTTATGTATGAAATAAATGATCTGTTGAATTATGTTATATGATTTATGTTATGAAGCAAATGTTACAATGAACGCATAACTAATTTTGAATTGTAGATTTTCTACAGTGGTTCTATGTGGAACTTGGAAAGTACTCACATTTGTATGATGTTTTGTTCAGTTTCACTTACCTTATCACTGATTTCATGTTGGCTAGTATGTTTCATTTTTCAGTTATATTCTCAAACTCTGTGTCTCGTTTGTTTAGTGGGTAAAAATACTAGATAATTTAATAATGAATTCCTTAAAACTTCCATAAGAATGTTTTTCCCCTTTCTTTCTTGAAACAGATAATATACCTGAGAGAATCTCCGGAAAGTGTGTACAGGCATTTACTATTTGGGAATGTTTCATATCTTCCATTCAGGTAAATAAAAGCATGCAATTGAACAGTGTCTACTTAAAAAAAAAAAAAAAAACATTACACTGATCTCCTAACCCAGGGGTGGG
>JAPKID020001581.1:0-14556 GCA_026931265.2 Tropidonophis doriae
TGCCTGCCTGCCTGCCTGCCTGCCTGCCTGCCTGCCTGCCTGCCTGCCTGCCTGCCTGCCTGCCTGCCTGCCTACCTGCCTGCCTGCTCCTTTCCTCCCCATTGGGTTACCAGCAGCGGCAAGCCAGACTTACTTCTGGGTCCGCCGGTGGAACCCCCTTTCACCGGCTCTCTAAATTTCACCCTCCAGCTCTTGCGAATAGGTGCGAGCCTGCAGAAACCCACCACTGGTCTGGACTCAGCCCACCTTCTTCAGGCTGGTTTGTCTATACTGCCTCCATTTGGGCATCTTTCAAATTAAAACTGTGCTAAATAAACATATGGAAAGATTACAGAACAGAAAGACCCAGGGCAGAAGTGGCAGTCTCCACCATGATTGCAAGGGGGTCCTGCAGAGCAGCAGAACTGAAACTGACAAGATGCTGGCAAGCACTTTAGGGGGAAGAAAATGAAAACTGACAAACAAGCAACAGTGACTCAGAGGGGAAAGGATGGACAAAGGCTGCCAAACATTCCCCAAACATGTATCTGATTAACCCACAACAGACTAGCTCCATGATAGCAAACCTATGGCATGAGCACACAGAGCCATATTTGCTGCCATTCCAGCCATCAGCTCTAGTGTGCATGTGCGCCAGCCAACTGATTTTTCGCCCTTCTGGAGAGCCAGGGGAGGCCATTTTTGCCTTCCCCAAGCTTCAGGAAAGCCTCCAGAGGCTGGGGAGGGTGAAAATAACCAGAAGTAGCATGCATGCGTGGAATTTTTGGCACAGCATGAGAAAAAGGTTCACCATCACTAGGCTAGTTGATCTCACCTGCCAGATGGAAGATGTTGGAATAAAAGGGTAAAATGCTACTTTTGTGTGTCCTTCTCATGGGCTGGAGATGAGATAAAGGCTATCTCAGGGAGAAAGTGAACATTATTCTCAGAGTATGATTGTGCCATCTTCAAAGAGCAAATGGGGGAAGAGCTTGTATCTACTTTACTTCCTTGTTTCAATGTTAGACACATTATAAAAATGTTTTAGGTACCTGTTTCCCCGAAAATAAGATCTTCCCGGATAAGCCCAGTTGAGCTTTTGAGTGAATGCGCTAAAATAAGCCCTCCCCGAAAATACTGCAACACAGCAACAGCCATGAGGTGACCACTTTTGCTGCCTCCTGCATCTCAAAAATAATAAGACCTCCCTGAAAATAAGGCCAAGCACTTATTTGGGGGGGTCAGAAGATAATAAGACCCTGTCTTATTTTTGAGGAAACAGAGTACTGACATACAATCCGTCAATACTTTCAATAGGAAAAAGTGACATCACAGAAGAAATAGTGATAAATGCTCTAAAGCTCCACATTTAACAGAACCAATTTTATTCAGTTTTCTCTCCCGAGTCTTAATTCTATTCTGTTCCAGATTTGCCTAATTCCATTAAAAGACAATTCTTCCACACTATTCAGTTATCAAATCAAATCTTTATAGCATTATATTATCTGGTGGAACCAATCTTTTGCTGCATTTGAACTGAATTTAGCTCTGTATTAAAAATGCAGAAAGCGGAGTTTAAAAGAAAATAATGGTTGCATTTGCTTAAGAATGGTCCATTAGCAATTTTCAAATAACACTATGACAGTGATCACATATTAACCACCCAAAAGCTATTCGTACATTAAACTCTTCTTTTACCAACATCTCAATTAAGAAAACTCTTAATTATGGAGTTATTATTTTATGACAATAACAAAGGATCTAATTTTATAACAGATACAAATTTTGAAATCTCCAGTAAAGCAATATATTTATGAAGCATTCAGGACTGCCCAAATTACAATCTTAATCAAAGAGCAAGTGGACAATTTTGATTTGACTCTGAAGTCCTGCATGGTTGTCTGTCTGCATGGTGGAAATAACAGAATGAAGATGACTTCAGATACTCAAATTAGATTCCACCGCAACATGGCGATGGCTTCATATTATCAAGACAGAAGGGATAAAGAAGCAAACAACAGTTGGGATTGATGGGAGCTGTAATGTAACAGGTTTGGAAGGTACCAAGTTAGGAAAGCTGTTCTCCACCTTTCAGAAGATAAGATACCAGTGGCATCATGTTACACCTCATTTACAACTTAGTATATTTGCGTTATCTTTCATTCTATTTCAGTTAGATCTCAATATTTATTCTCATAATATGGAACTCCTTATAAAAATTGCAGTTATATTTAATTAGGATGGAGAAAAGGAAGAATCTGATAGGTCTGACAACATCCTGACCACCAGTAATGAATTCTAGATTGTGTTCCTATGCATTAAGGTAAGACGTAGCATAATTACTATTACGTTGAATCAATTCTAATACTGCTGAATAATAGAAAGAAAAATTGATTCAGACTAAATGGTCATAATTTGCTGTAATGTTTAAATAGTTGATTATATGCAGGTACATGTAATATGATAGTCACTTCTTCATTGATATCATTTGCTGATATGGGTAGCATTTGGAAAAGTTACGACTTTCGAGCAAGCATGTTTTTTTAAGTATATTTAGATAATGTGACAAAATTGCACAATAATAATTCTAAACTGAAGTTCAGTAGTCAATTTTCCTAAGCTTATTTCATGAACATTACGCATCACTGTTAAAAATTATACATTTAAAAACTTATATATATTTAAAAACTTAATTAAAGGCACTTGCTATTTGAATTTTAAAAAAAACATTGCTTGCAATATGCAATACAGTTTTAGAAATGACAATGGCTTTAAATACATCAAGAGGATTTTTTTAAAACAAGCATGAGCTTCTGTGACTACTTGTTTTGAAGGAACACTTACTGAGATTGTGAGATTTCTCCAGAATATGTGGCCAAGATCCTAAAGCCTTTTTGAAGTATTTCTCTGAGGAAAGTAGATCTTATGGGCAATTCATTTAAAGTATACAGCAGAGGTAGGTTGCTACCAGTGCACATCGGTTCAGGTAAACCAGTAGTGGAAACTGTGACTGGGTCACCGAACCAGTAGGGACAGCAGGCTTGCCATGCCCCAAACTGGTTCCCTGATCACCTATGCCGTTGCCGGCATGTCTTTTAGTCATTTTTTTAATGTTCTGCACATGTGCAGAACAATTTATAGGCAACTGTGTACACACACGCAACAAACCGGCAGTAATGCAGGCAATAACTTACCCCTGGTATACAGTATATTCTATATGCACAATGAATCATAAGACAAAAGCCTCTTCTGGCCCTCACTCTGGAAATACAGATAGTCCTCAATTTATGACAATTGAGCCCAAAATTTCTGTTGTTAAGTGAGACACTTAAGCACATTTTGCCCTATTTTACGATCTCTCTTGCCACAGTTGTTAAGTGAATCACTGCTGGTGTTAAATTAGTAAAGCAGTCGTTAAGTGACTCTGGCGTCCCCATTGACTTTGCTTGGCAGGTCGCAGAAGGTGATGACCCTGGGACACTGCAACTGTCATAAATTTGAGTCAGTTGCCAAGCATCTAAATTTTGATCCCTTGACCATGGAGATGCTGCAATGGTCATAAGTGGGAAAAACAGCCACTATTTTCAGTGCCGTGATAACTTTGGTCAACAAATGAACTGTTAAGTCAAGGATTACCTGTATAGAACACATATCCCAGCACAAATGCCCATAGTTTACAATCTCTGATCAGTAATATATAATATTATCAGCATGAAAGAAATTTCAATTACGGGTATGCTTAGGTGTATGTACGCTATTTCATCTTATTACTCTGGATAGGAAATAGTACATATGACATCCTTTCAGCAGATGTTATATTTTGTGTAATTACAGAAAACAGCACCCTCCACATATAGGTGATAAACTACTTGTAGTATGCCCTTGCAGTAAAAGTAGACCTTCACCAGATTATAAAGTTAGGCTGTTTCAGTTCTGCTTTTGACTTCAGTTCTATAATAGATCTCTACAGAAAGTCACCAGTTGTACTGACAACTTAAAATAGTTTGTTTATTAGCAACATCAGCACTTTGGTTTATAGAATAGATTTAAGACTCTGAAAAGAACATTTCTCCTCTCTGTGTCCTGGAAAAATCTCAGCAATGTAGAGAATGGACTGCTTGTAAGACTCTTTTAGCTTGGGATGGTTCACTTCAACCCTTGACTTATTTATACTTTTAAGCAAAGAATGAAGATGAGAGACAAATCAGAGTGTGAGATGCAGTTGACTGCATTTCCCATCCTAGCATAAGAGTTTGCCTTAACAATAATGTAGTTTTCCATTAAGTAGTTTATCGTTTAATAGCAGCAAGGCTTGGGATTCCGAGCTTCATTCCAAAACACTAGGAAATACTGCATAACCTAGGCTCCAGCCTATTAGTTGTAGTTCTAACAGGATTGCATTTCAGAATCTCTAGCAAACATTATTTCTCAAAGTTCATGACAGTTAAGCCACTATAAAACTGAGAACTGCTTGTAATATAGACAGGTCCTCTGAATGGAGGAAAAAAACTCTTCAAGACTGTGACTGAAAAATTACGAAACAGTTTCTGTTGGTGGAGGTTGTTTCTGTTTTACAATGAGATCATGTCTGAACGGAGCAATGTAACCCTAAAGAACCCCAAAGAAGGCTTGACTATTTCAGTGGTTCTGATTCCAACATAAAGGTTTGAAGAATTGAGCTGTGCCAAACAAACTTACATGATCAACAAAGTTGGAATGTCTCAGCAATTTGTATGTATTTTTTTTAAAGACAATTGATGGAACTGACAATCAAGTAGTACCTATAAGGGGGTCAGATAAATTAGAAAATAAATCAACAATGTGCCTTCAGTATCAATTGAAGGGGAACAATGGTGGAAGGGCCTTCTGTCCTCCTGCTCTGGTGGTGCTTATACTGAATATCACTCTAGGAAAAGAACATGGGTGTTGGAAGGTCTGACTCGGGAGGCCTCCCCCTTTTAAGAAAAAGAGCAAATTGGATTGCAACACGTATAATGCGGAAGCTGTTTTTACTAAATAACTAGTTTTATGAAGATTTCACTTTTTGTCATAGACCGAATGCTTAGCTTGGTTAATCTACCAGGAAAGACAAACCTAGACACTCAGCAAATGCTAAGTGTACTGTTTTCAAGTCAGATTCCTTGTGAAGGTGCTTGTTAAATAGTGGGAGCAGAAACCTTGTCGTGGACTCCATGGGATATGACAAAGCGGGTAGAATCAAGTCCACTCCATACCTAGTTTAGCTAGACTTAATATTCATTTGAAGTCACGACAGCTCTGAACAATTTGTGACCTTTTCTCAAGTTTCAACTGTTGCAGCTCCCTCAAGTGAACAAAATTTGGGCCCACCTAATTTTTTATAACCTTCTTATCTGCAGCCACCAGCTGTTCTATCACCCAACCCTGACCGCAGTCATGCATGCTGCACCATGCCCCACTTCTATATTGGCTGAGTGCTTCCTTTTTTTGTGCCAGTTCAGCCGGGGCTTCTTCACATGCCACAAGGTCTCCATTCAGGTCCTGCACACAGCCTCTATTTGTATAACAGCCAGGGCCTAAATCTGTGCCGCACCCTGGACTTCCATTCCTGTCCACCCAGGATATCTACTTGTGCCCTGCCCAGAGCCTCTAGCTGGTTGTTGTTTTTTCATATGTCAGGCTTTTTTTACAACTTTTTGCTATGATGGAAAAGGAGATCAAGATATGTAAATCTGAGCCTATTCTTCTTTCCCATTACAATACACTAACAACTTACTATGATGCTTGACTGCAGTCACAAGCAATTAATTGTGAACATCTTGCATACCTCGAATACTAACCCACCTAGCATTTTAATGATTTGATGATAGATGTTCAAGTGCAAATTACATCTGTAACGACTACATTCAAGGAAGACTTCTTCCACACGTAGACAACTTTCTGGAATATTCCCTACAGTACAGAGCTATGTTTACATTTTCTTTGTAACAAACTGGAAATAAATCCTTCTGAACTGAATTATTTTTCTCCAACCAAACATGAGATTTTTTTTTTTTATAAGACTGGAAATTCCTTATTTCTTGACTTGCATGACTTTGTTTACTATCATAATAATTGATTTGCATGCTACATTTTCATGGAAAACCAAGTCCAAAATATTTCACAAGCACACATTTGTCACTTCATGGGAATCCAGGATGCTGTACTTTCTTAACAGTGAGAGAAGCAGAGGAAATAATTAATAGAATTTTTAATCCTCCCACTCGTTAAATTCCTATAATTCTTTGTGGGAAACCAGGACAAAGGGGGGCGGACCCTTATTATTAAAACAGCATACATTTGATCTTTTCCTCTCTTTCTAGATAATTATGAAAGTATTCATGATAGATTAATGACAGAAACTACCTTGTGCAAAATTGTATCTGATTGCAATTTGCAAAGACTTACTAATGTAGATTTAGGAATCAGAGTTAACATACAAAAGGAGTGATGAAAAAAAAGATTCATAATGCCAGAACATAATCTCCAGACTCATGTTCGGATTATAACTAAGAATACTGAAGATAGAGTCAAGAGACTCAATTTTTTTTTAAAATAAAACTGGATCCTAGCTAAAATGCGATTTTAATTCAGTCTTCTAAAGAATATGTTCTATTGCCAGCAATAGCAGCATAGGTTTGAGGAGCACAAAACATTCATCAGCCAAGAAGTAGCTTTTATCAATAATTGGTTACTTTGCTGTTTTGCTATAAAGAAGTCCTAAGGACAGGGCAATCTGACTTGGAAAAGCCATTACCTGCAATTAGGAAATAAACAAGATAAAAAACACTTTTTTTCAGCTTTAAAGCATTTAGGTGATTTTTGAAAAGCAGAATAGAAAGAATCCCAGTTGCTACAGCAACCATATATTATTCTACTTAAATATGTTACCTAAATTATTTATTTTTAAAGATGAGTGTCTTCGTTTCAGCTAGGGCATTTTTTTTAAGGCAGATGTCAGCAATTTCATCTCATCAAAGCAGAGTAAAAAGTAGAGACATACAGTATAAGGCTGAAATTTAAAAAAAAAATTGTAAACATGGAAGTGGGTGGGGTAGAAAAAAGAAAGCTTATATAAATATAAACATTTACATGTAATACATATATTCCAAAATGATCCATATATAAAATGTCAAAATACATCAAAATAAGATAAAGACTTGAAGGCATATTAGTTATGTACAAGGCATTTGGCAGAAAGTTTGCACTGAGCACTGAGAATATTATTCCGCCTTCATCTGTTCTCTGACATCCAAAGGCAGAGTTTCAAATAAGGTGTCTTCAACCACAAGTCCACTCTTTTTAAGAGCTCTGCAGTCACCAAGTTCATGGGGAAGAAACTCCAGGTGATTTCCTTTAATGTCCAAGTAGGATAGCAACACTAGATTTCCAATCTTAGGTGAAAGAATAGACAAGTTGTTTTTCCCAATCTTCAGTGTCTTGATTTTTTTGCAAAAGTACAGCTCATCCGGTACACTCTCTACTTTGTTGCAAGAAATGGAGAAATACTGTAAACTTTGTAGAACCCCAATTTCAGGGGGAATGAATCGTATGTCATTGTTAGATAAGTCTAAATATCTAATTTTGTTGCATAGGAAAAGGTGGGATGGGAGAACCTCTATTTTGTTGTGACTAAAAGAAAGCCGTTCTAGACTGGTGAGCTTCTTTATGTGCTCAGGGATATAGGTTATACTGTTGTGCCATAACTTAAGGATCGTAAGTTTTCTAAGGTGTTGAAAGCTAACAATTTCCTCTATAGATTTCAGATTGTTTTCCTTAAGATCCAGCTCCTGGAGAGCGTTAAGGCTGAAAACAGCATGAGGAATGCGCTCCAGATCACAGTGCACCAACTCTAATTCGGTCAGGTTAACCATTTTTTTCAGGTTGTTGAGCATTACTAGTTTTGTGCCATCATTATGAATGCACATTTTTTGAAGGTGACTTGAAACATCAACTACAGACTGTGGGACTTTGGACAAGTTGCTTTTAATGTGCAGAACCTTAAGGTTCTTCAGTTCTCGAAAAGACTCCAAAGTTATATTTTTAGAAATGTCGTGGCATAAAGAACCAATTAAGCTCAATTCTTCTAAATTTCTCAGCCCGTACATCCAAGGTGGAAGTTCTCTGAAGTCATCAAACTTGACATTCAAGACTTTCAGGTTTTCTTTCAGAAATGCCAAGGCTGCACTGTGGATCTTTGCAGAACATTGGTATAGGGAGAGCTCTTGGAGATTGTCAAGTTGCACAATAGTAGCCGGTATCATGACATTATTAATAATTTCAAGTTTCAAGGACTGAACCTCTGTAATTTCGAAGACTGTATCAGGAAGTCCAGACAGCATAAACAGTTGCAGTTCCAAACGGTTATGGGCATTCATCTGCAATCTTTGCCGGAGTTTATCAGCAGTCCATTCATTGTTTAAATTCAGCTGCTTCAGTTTGTTTTCACTGACCTCTGAAAGAAATACAGCAAATCTCTTCGAGTAAAGAGGATCATACTGGTCTATCATGTGGAGCATAAAAGCAAAGTCATTCCTGACATCTGGGATATCGTCAATTCCAGTCTCTTGCCGGACGTACTCAAACGAATATTCTTTCAGAGAGCGGTAAAACAGCCAGTACAAAGTGTAAAGGCACGTCAGTCCATAAATACTTACAAAGCATAAGTAGCAGAATGAGAGTTTAGAAAAAAGATGTGCCATTGTATGATTGCAAGAAAAGTGCTTATATCCTGTCATGTCTTGAATATCAACATTGCAGTCCACTGTAAACTGAACTTTTGAAACAAGCGCACTGTTATATGCAATAATAATGAGAAACTTGATCACTTTCAGCACCGTTTGGCGAACATACATAGCATAGAGTAGGTCACCTTCCTCAACATGGAGACGGAATTTCTTCACCTTCTCAAATAACGCTTTAGCTTGTTCTCCTTCTTTTTTATCCAAAGCTCCTGGAGTCCCTTTATCCACAATGTATTTTTCAGATATGGATTTTAAAGACTGCGTCCTGACCAAATTGCCTTCTGTGCTAGGCTGGACCGTGTTTGACCGGCTGATGTTGTTCTTCCTGTTGTCTTTCTCCTCAGAGTCTTCTCCAGAAACCTCTGACAAAGCCCTTGTGGTCCAAGGAGAGTCAAAACATTTCCCCAGAATGGAAATGAAATGTTCAATTTTTGAGCTGGACCCTGGGAACTTGAACCAAAAGTTGCTACATAGCATGAAGATCAATGTGTGTATAAGGACAAGGTATGGAAAGTACTTTGCATACCAATGCAAGGCACGCTCGTAGCACATTTGATTTATAAAGCTGTACTGCTGGAGGTCTAAGTCAGTCTTCAAGCCCTTCATTTCAACAGTGGCAGGAGGTGTGGATGGCTTGGGTGGAAGGAACTGAGCCGCACTGGAGTCCATATCTGACATATTAAGGTGAGATATATTCGGAGAAGGCTGGACTCTTTTGGGAAGGCATATGATCTTATCCTGCATCACCTGAAAGGCACACAAACAAAAATTGTATTTTGAAAATACATTTTGAGGCAAGTTTCTCTTTTAACGAAGGAAGAAAAGATAAGGCACATACAGACTTTGAAACATCTCTACCTATAACATTTCTAGATTTGGAATATGAACCATGCCACCTCCCTTATCACCAGACATTCTGTAGACTTCAGCTGTGTGTAAAAATGATAACTAACTAAGGTGCTATTATATTCTTCTGGCCACCAACATTTCAACCTGACCATCTGTTTCAAAGGCTATTTATCCTTTTCACTTGGGGTTGATTGTTGAACTAAATAACCGTACGAACAAAGAAAATCAGAGTATTATAGATTTTATTGCATGTATATATTTGTTAGCCTGTTCCATTCACAGCAGGTAATAGATGTTTTCCCTCTCTTGCAATATATATTTCTATCTGAAATCTGCAAGTCTCCATTTCACCACAGACTGTGGGAAAGGAGACACACAAATACCATGGTTTAAATATTGAAACATATAGAAATATAGATGTACATTTTAGTAAACTTGGCAGATAATTACAGCCTGAGGTTTCAGACTAAAAGCCTGGATGGTTTGAAAGGCATAAGATTTCAAGCCATGGGCAAAAAGTTAATACTTTTCTCTAAACCAGGTTTTTCTGCCATGAATGATGTTTTGGAGCATATTTCCAACTGTATTTCCTAAAACTAGAATCAGTTTGGGAGGGCTGACTAATAGCATAAATCAGGGATTTGCAAATATTTTATATTCCACTATATTCATGCAGAATAAAAATTCCAAACCACGAGCCTCTGTATTTGGGTGGCATGAGTCACTCAAAGGCCTCCTTTATAAAATCTAGCATTTCAAAAGGCAGCCGTGTTTACTTCCAACGGAAAAATTGGCCACAGATGATTAAATCTTTACAATAAACAGCAACTTTGCTCCTTTCTCTTCCCATCTGGGCATTCCGGCAGCCTGAGAGAAAAAACGGCATGCAAGCTATGTCCTGTAGTTGCTTAGAAACAAAGAAGCAAATCACAGGGCCTTCTCTTTCCCATCAAAATGGCCAGATGGGTGTTCCATATTATTGTTTTGGGTATCTCTTCAACCACCAACAGGGGCATGTAAACCCTACATTTATTCGAAGGAGAGCATGAAGCTAATCCTGGCAGTTTAAGGGCCAGGCCACCTTAAATTCAACAACAAAAATGGCCTGCCAGACCAACCTATTAAAAGCAGTAGTAAATACACTTTGCTCTATTGCTCTATGCACTCCCAAGCCTCATAATAGAGGGGATAAATGAGGTAATCTGGCAGAGGGAAAGGACAAGCATCTATTCTCCATCAACCTATAGGAAACATGCAAATCAAAAGGTCCATGTAGTGGCTTAAATGTTACCAGTTCGAATTTTAACAAAAGTTTTGTTTTAGGCCAGTTCTGCCCCTGCAACCCAAAACACTACTACATTTATCAAAAGAAGGATACTTGTGAATTTAAGTTGACTTCCCACCTCAAAAAGAAAGATGAAAAATCCATCTGCTCCCAATATTGTGTTCCTTTTACAGAACTTAACAATAAGTCTCATATTTTAAGGGGAAAATATTACTGTGGGGAAAGTTTTAGGTTTTTTTTTTAGGTAAACAGAGAACAACAACAATGCCCAATTACAGAATGTTTGAATACATATAAGTGTTTTCAAATTCTTTGTTGTAGACCACAATACTCTGCAGAAAATAATTCTTTCTATTAAACAATTAGTCCCACGATTAGTAATAAGGACACTGCAAATGACACATTGGTCTGAATTTCTTATATGATCTGAATAATCAGAGTTTTGTGCTAGCAAAGGCGCTCTCTTTTCAGAAGAGGAAATGAGCAGCAGTATAAATTCAAACATTTGCTTTCTTACTTGCTATTTTCCAGAGTTTTATTCATTAGCACATTGTAGCTCAGTGGTCCTAAATCCCTGCTCTAGCCTTTTTACTTCAAGAGATTGACAAAGCCATAATGAGTGGATTCACCCAAATTCCAAAGTCCAAACAAAGCAAATCATATTAAGTCTTCATTTGAAGTATCATCAAGTATCATATTACCCTATGTGATATGGTGCAATGTTGTTGATGTATTTTCCCTGGTATCTTTTAATATTGTACCTGCAATTTGTATCTTGCCATGATAGACATGTTGAAAGATTGCAGGAGGCACAACAGTGCATTCTCAGATAAAGGAGGATGATAGAGTGCTGTCAGGCACAAGCAACCAGGGCCACTTGTGAACAATCTCAAACAGAAGTCCCCTATGTTACAAGAATACTGTCAGTCCCCTATGTTACAAGAATCTTGCCAGAATAATTGCATTCCCTTAGTCAGATAAGGCTTCAGGGATTTTGTGCAGCTTTCTGCAGTGCAAAGACTCCATGCTCGCCCCTCTCTTAAACACCTCCTTCCAATCTAGCTACAAATTCCACAAGGACAGAAAAAGATATCTGTACCTCTAATTTAGGTACAGGTCATTGGCACCAGGATTATCAAATTCCACCTACTCTCTATATCCGTGATGGCAAACCTATGGCGCACATGCCACAGTTGGCATGCTGAACCATATTTGCTGGCATAGCAGGTCTCAGCTCCAATGCACATGTGTGTGCCAACCAGCTGATTTTTGGAGGGCCAGGGGAGGCCATTTTTGCCCTCCCCAGGCTTCAGCAAAGCCTCCACAGCCTCGGGAAGGCAAAAAACAAGCCCAATGGTCCACCAGAAGTTTGTTCCTGAACATGTGGTTGGGCTGTTAGGTCATTTTTCATTTTCCACAGGCTCCGGAGGATTTCCTGAAGCCCGGGGAGGGCAAAAAAATGGCATAACAGGCAAACCGGAAGTTTAGGGTTGACCTTCCGGTTGGGCTGTTGGGCCATTTTTCGCCCTCCCCAGGCTCTGGAGGCTTTTCTGAAGCCTGGGGAGGGCAAAAAACAGTCCAACAGGCAAACTGGAAGGGGGGCAAACAGCATGTATGCACAGGGGCGTGCCCATGCACAGGGTGGATGGGCACATGTACATGCACATAATTTTGGCACACCTTTAGAAAAACATTAGCCATCACTGCTCTATATGCTTGTGGTTTCCACTGCCTCCCCCTCCCACAAATAATTTTGTTCGCCTCTCGGAAACAATTTACATGGACTCTTACGATCATGGTAATACGTACACTGACTGGGAAAAGCCAGAAGTAGGAAGTTTAGTTAGCACTAGGCTTCTGGCCAAGAATACAGGCCTTTAAATAATTTCTGTCTTGCATATAACTGCTACTGACTGCCAATTCAAGAAAGACAGAATACAGCATGTGTATGGAAGGAAAGAGAGAATAATAACAACTGGATGCCATATATAGCATTTGAATGCTATTTGTATCACAGAAATTAAAAAATTGTTATGTTCCAGATTTTTCAACTTTGTTTTTAATCCAACGAATTGAATTCCAGTAAGAGAGAAAGGGGAAACACTCTGGAATATATGGAGACCTATCTTTCAATATAAGGCAGAGTCCACAATAACAGTCAGTGCAAAAAAAAGGCAAATTTATTATCTAGATCAGTGGCCCCCAATCTTTTGGGCACCAGGGACCGGTTCTCTGGAGAGAGGTTTTTCCATGGACTGGAGGGGGCATTGTTTTGTGTGTTGCCTGCATTCCCTAGATGACCTTTGTTTTTTGTGCAGTTCGGTATCTGGCATGCCGCAGACAGGTGCCAGTCCACGGACCGGGGATTGGGGACCCCTGATCTAAATGACTTTGTCTTTGCAGAACGTTACCTTCAAAAGACAATATTTTGCTTCTCATGCTCAGATATAGATACACTCAAAAGTACCCAACAATATAAAATGAAGAAAAGTATTTTAAATCTGGAAGAATATTTAGCAACATTGCACTCAGAACTTTTAAGATTGTCTGCTACTATAAAACGGGTTTAAAACAGGAAATAGAAGGGAATACAACTAAGAATCAGGCTGCTTTAGATATTAATTTTAAATGACAGGCTACAAGAAAGATATTGGCAAAGGCGTTAAACAGGACTTACTGTACAAATGAAAGTAGCTGATGTTTTAATAGTTAAAATAATACACAAATCATAGATCAGAAGAGTAATTGGGATGTGTGGATTTCAACTCAGAAAAGTGACTTGGACAACTTTTTATTGTGGACCTACAAAAGAGATCTCTTATATTTATAAAGGAGTTTGTGAGAAAAGAGAGAGAGAATTAAAAAGAAATCAGCTACTTAAAAGGAATCAAGATTTTCAAAAGGAGGATCATAAAGTTGACTCTGTGAAAAAAAATTTGGTTGTATTTTATGCAGACAATGATAAGCTATGGTGTTAAAACTGAAGGACAGTGTTAAAATTGCGAAGGAGTTTCTGAGAGGAAATACAGAAAAAATGATAAATTAATTTGTGGAACAGTATTTGAAGCGATTAAAGATCAAGATTTTCATACAGTATGTTGTTGTTTCTGGTAGATTTTAATGAATTTTTTTCGTTAAGTCTGAATGACAAGGCTTTAATGATTTGTTTATAGCAATGAGATATGATATGGTAAGGGACTTTTGTTGTTGTATTTTTAGAGAAAATTATAAATTACTGGGTTGATTAAAGGAAAGAAACTCCTTTAGGAAAGGAAAGAAGTTAGATTATTTGTTTAAGATTGTGTGTGTGTGTGTGTGTGTGTGTGTGTGTGTGTGTGTGTGTGAGTAACTGAATGAATTTTTGGTAATTGATTAATGAGTATTATCTGCAAATAGATAAAAGATGAGATGAAGAGATTTTTGGCTGAAATGTTAGAGAAATTAAAATGCTAAACTCTTGAGCAATTATCTTCATATCTGTTCCAGTCTAAAGTGACTTCTAACAGTGGAGTGTGGTTTTTTTTGTAAACTCCTACATCATAATTGTTTATTTTGTAAATATTTAAAACAATCTTTCCCCTTTTTTCTTCAATTTATATTTTTCTCATTCTTTAAGTTTAAAAGAAAAAAATTATGTTCCCTTCCCTTTCCCAAATTAGCACATACCAAGAGCATGAATCT
>JAPKID020001582.1:0-14555 GCA_026931265.2 Tropidonophis doriae
CTCCAGGTGTCGAGGGAACTGTTGAGCCACCACACTCTCAACAACCTTTGCAAGGAAGTGAAGGTTGGAGACCGGACAATAATTAGTTAACAATGCTGGGTCCAGGGAAAGCTTCTTGAGGAGGGGTCTCACCACCGCCTCTTTCAAGACGGCAGGCAAGAACCCCTCACTTAGAGAAGCGTTCACAATTTCCTGGAGCCAGCCTCGGGTTACCTCCCAAGAGGCCAGTACCAACCAGGAGGGACACGGGTCCAATAAACATGTAGTGGCATTCAGCCGCCTCGGCAACCTGTCCATGTCTTCGGAAGTAATAAAGTCAAACTCAACCTATGAAACGGTCTCACGACCCGTCACAGACAGTCCACCCAGATCTATTGACATGGAGGCCAAGTCGTCCTGGATCCGAGCAATTTTATCCTGCAGATAAGTTCCAAATTCCTCTGCTCTGCCCTGCAATGGAGCTTCCCGCGGCCCTTGATGAAGAAGGGAGAGGGTCACTCTAAACAGGGCAGCAGGGCGATTATCTGCAGATGCAATGAAGGTGGCGAGATGAGTATGTTTCGCCATCCTTATCACCACAAGGTAGGTCCTTAAATAGGACCTTGCCTGTGTTCGATCAGATTCGGAGCGAGTGGATCTCCATCTGCTCTCTAGGCGTCTCTTGCGGCGCTTCATCACCCTCAGCTCCTCCGAAAACCAAGGAGCGAGGGTGGATCGGCGCCACGTGAGGCCGCAAGGGCACGACCCGGTCCAAGGCCCCCATGGCGGCACTATTCCATGTCGCCACTAGGTCCTCAGTCGAGCCGTGGGTTAGGGTTACAGATATAAGCCCAAGCTCTGTCTGGAACCTCTCAGGGTCCATTAGACGCCTGGGGCGGAACCATTTCGGAATCTCTGGTTCCGCCTCCCCATGGTGGGGTGTAGCGGTTTGGAAGTCCAGCCGAAGGAGAGAGTGATCTGACCATGACAGGGGTTCGATGACTAGGTCCCCTAATCCTAGATCACTCAATTGGCCAGAGGTAAAAATCAAGTCTAGTGTGTTCCCCCCTGCATGTGTGGGGGTTTGAATTACCTGGGTCAGGTCCATGGCCATCATGGAGGCCATGAACTCCCAAGCCACCCCAGATGACTCGCCTACCGATGGCAGGTTGAAATCCCCCATGACCAGAAGTCTGGGGGTCTCAACCGCCACCTCAGCGATCACGTCGAGGAGCTCGGGCAGGGCCGCTGACACGTAGCGGGGAGCCAGGTTCACAACCAGCAGGCCCAACTGCCTCCCAAGTCCCCATTTCACATATAGGGATTCACACCCGACTACCTGAGGCACAGTGGCCTCCCTTGGCTTCAGACTTTCCTTGATAATAACCGCCACACCTCCACCCCTGCCCTGAGCCCTAAGCCGATGAAGTACCAGGTAAACTGGGGGGCACATTTCTACGAGGGGAACCCCTCCCTCAGGCCCCAACCAGGTTTCCGTGATACCCACCAGGTCCGGGTTCCCCTCAGTATGTATGACTGTCTCTGGGAAGCACAATTAAAATAGAATAAAAACAGTGAAAAAAGAACTATATGTCTTTTCTCTGCTTTCCCAGTGCACTGTTTAAAAGCTATGATCTGAAAGTTGCAATCTGGAGAGGTCTCAGATTCTAATTCTGTAATGCCAGAACTTCTGAAAACTAATAGTACTTGATTGCCCACCTTAACAGTTTTATTCTGTCAAATTAACAACCAGACTTAAGCTAACATGTTGGTCCCCAGCAACAATCATACCGACTTCTAAAAAGTAATTTCAATTATTTTGAATTAATTACTTCCAATTATGTACCCGTGAAATCTATTCTCAGTTTCTGGCACATGATATATTAGTTATCTTAATGGAAAACTATTTTCCTGGAAAAACTGGAAGTTGAAGATATGCTGTGCCCAGAGCAAGCTAGTTTAGTATGGGCACATTAACACGACTACTTTTTTTTTTGTCTCAAACTACCAAGCAATTTCAGACATTAATATCTCCTGGCAAAGGCTTATATCAGTCCTTATGGATTTAAAGACTGCCTTTGATACCTTCCCAAAGGGAATTTCATGGCCTAAATTTAGTACTGTTTCTACTGATACAGAGATTAAGAGATTTAATCTCTCTTCATCTAGGGTCTACTTTAGAGTGTGATGTCAAAAAGAATATAATTTGACTAATCCCATGCTCGTCATAGAAGGGTTTGCAGGACTACTTTCTTGCCCCAAATCTGTTTAATTTGTATTTAAATGATTTGCTGGAGATTTGTTCATCCAATTTTCAATTATCCCCCACTGATGACATTGACATCTCAATGACAGCTATATACAGCTGATGTCACCTTTATTTTATTACACTGACCACTGAGAGGGGTAGGAAAATACTCCACACAGGATATATTGTATGCTGTGTAAAATGGGAGAAAGGTTGAAAAACTTATAACATGAGAACATCAGATGATACAACTATGCTTATTTCAGACCTATATATAAAGGTGGATAGTAAATACCATTTTTAAATGACTTTATTTCTCTAACTGATATGTTTCAAACAGGCTCCCTCAAGCTAGTGTCCAGAGTACGAACTAGGAACAAGAGGGGGTTGTCTCACTCAAAGCATATGCAAAGCAATACATTACGGAAAAGAAAATAACAGCATATCTGACAGATGTCCATCCCCGTTTAGTATTTTCCAACAAAGAAATGCCCTACACTTCCAAACAATTGAAAAGATAAGCACGTACAAATGCACTAATGTATATGCAAGGTTTTGAGGTTAATTAAAAGATATATATTGTACATCTGATTCAGTGGTGGGTTCTGGATTCCGTTCCAACCAGTACTATTACAACTATTACACACAGTGCACACATGCGTCTTGGTGCTTCTGTGAGCCTCCGCGACACTCCAACTGCTCAGCGGCGCGTCGAACAGGCACTGTATGCACTGTGCCTGGAAGCGCTGAAGACATAAAGGGATGATAAAGTGGGTGAGCGGGGCCTCGGGAGCACAGTACCAGAATGGTATCCGGTGCTCCGGGCAGGCTCCAGTACGCCCATTCTGCTTGCAACCCACCATTGATCTGATTATATTAAATGTAATTCATATTTAATTTTGTCATTTTTCCCATTCTATTAATTTGGTTTATAAGACTACTAACACATTAAAGATCAGCTTCCCTGGATCTTACATTGTACAGATGAGCTGAAATTGCACGTCTCACAAACTGTCACCTATGAAATCTGGAGATTCTGGAAACTGTTGGTGAAACTGATCTGGAGCTTGCTAAGTTAGATGAAATCTGGTCTATAAATAAACAAACAGAATTGGTTTCTTACTGGACTTCCAGAGGCACTTTCCAACAGGAGGCACACCACGATACAACCCTTCATGCCACTTCCCAAAAAGTCGATGGATAACCTTGCCATTATGGCTGTGAATGGCACCCTGCACTTCATTGACCCCGGAGCCCCAGTAGCGTGCCTGCCAAAAAGAGAAGAAGTTAAGGTGGGTAGGCTTCCTACTAGTTTTCAGTTAATTTGGTGGGAAGCCAAGGAGATGTCTGAGGAGATACAATGAAGATGGAAAGAAAGAGACAAACCTGAAGCTCAAAAGGAGAGAAATGAAATACAAAAAGGGAAAGGATAAAGGTTGATGACTCCCCAAAAGAATATGAGAGATGAGATGAGTATGGAATTAAAGCATTACCATATTGATTAAGAGTATCAGTCAAGAAATTAAAGGAGAAGGAAGCAAGCACAGTGTTTCCTCGAAAATAAGACTGGGTGTTATTTTCTTTTGACCCCTGAAATAAGCACTTGGCCTTATTTTCACAGAGGTTATTATTTTTGAGGTGCAGGAGGGAGCGAGCATGGTCATCTCATGACTGCTGCTTTATAATATTCTTGGAGAGGCTTATTTTGGGGAGGAGGGCTTATTTTAGTGCATGCACTCAAAAGCCTGATTGGGCTTATTATCCTGGGAGGTCTTATTTTTGGGGAAACAGGGTACCACAACAAAACACAGGAAGATATATCAAGGCAGGTGTATTTAAAATTCTACATCCGAGGGAACAGGCCATAGCTCAGTGGCAGTGCACCTGCTTTGTATCTAAGACAGGTCCAGGTTTAAATCAAAGAACTTCCAGATGGAACAATCTGAGGTTCTAGGGAATTACTACTAGTGAGGCTGAAGACAATATTCAGCCAAATGGAACAGCAATCTACTATAACCTGATATTCAACAGCCTCAGAATTGACATTCCTGAATTTAAAAACAGGATGAAGAAACAGAAAGAGAAGTTAAGCAGAGACCAAAGAAAAACAGGACATGGCAGAAGTGAGCCAGATTAGATCCATATTAGAACTCACTTTGCAGAAAGTAAGCTTGCAGTGGTATCTGCTGTCTCTTGTGTTTCGAATCAACACCTCACCGTAATGTTCAATCCAACGCTGGCCACTCAGGATATTGTGAATGCAAGAAGTAACCTTGTTCCATTCATAGTGATCTCCAAATCTTTTGAAGAGAGAATCAAAATGATAAAAGGGTGTTAGAAGTCAGAATATTGGGGAGGGGGGGTGTCATTGAGAGGGACGGAACAAATAGGCTTTGTGACTCACCTGGGAAGCTGAACATTCACTGTACCAACTGGAATTATCTCAAGGGATTTACCCCAGAACTTATTTTTCCACTTCATGTCTAAACAAAACAAAATTCAAGGAAAAAGAAATGAAGTGTGAAGTCACAATAACTATTACTTTAAGATTTGCATCAAATTAAATTGGGGTATTTAGATTATTGCACTTGGGCCTACAATTGAGTTCTACCAAACATGCTGGGGCTAACAATCCAAAAATCCCCAATCAATTGTGCTTCCAATAAAACAATTTTATACAGCAGCGTGATCAATGTGACATTATTCTGATGTTTTAGGTTACAACTCCCATCATATCTAATTAATCATGGAGATACCTCTAGGTGGATGTTATTTCTTATAAAATTAATCTTTTGGACTTTGTATAGCTCTAGTTCTAGGAAAGAAAATGACAAGTAATACTATTCTTTGTTTTGATCAAAAGAGCAGTCAATACTGTTTTCATTAGAACAAATTCCATCTGTTTTCCAACCGTGAATAGCTTTTTGCCTCACCTTGCCAGAAAATGAAATTTTCAGACTCTGCATGGCAGGCAGAGATAGGGGGATGATGGCTCACCTGCAATTGGGGTAGGACAGACAAAGAGGACAAAAAAGTCTGAATCATTGTGGCTATCTGAATCAACTTGATGTTGTTCATAAAGATATTTCAAAATTACGGCTTTTATTTATAATCCTAAAATATTGAATAATTTTAAAATATTAAAATTCATAAAGCATCACAAGCACTTTCACAAAATAGGTTGCTTGGAAGGAAGATTCTTGCTTATTCTCAAAACCACTTCCATATTGCCCATGAATAGACACGAAAGACTAATTTGTAAGAAAGCAAATTGTTCCCTACTTTACATTTAATATTTCTTTCTTTCAAAGATTCTAGAAATAGTAACAGATTTCTCAAGTGACAGAGGTGTGTGTTTGTTAGCTTATCTGCATTTCAAGTTGGCAAGAAAAAATGGACAAATAGATTTCATGCACTTTTTATCACTGCAGCAGTCTTCAGAATAGAATGTAATTGCCATCACTCCCAGACAGCATGAGGATTTGCAGATAATAGAAAGATTTGTAACAATTGTTTTCTTTTATTGCATTTATTCCACATTTTTACATGGGAACTCAAGATAGCATACATATGCATTCATTCTGTAATATCTTCATCAAAGATGACTAGAAAATGCAGAAGCCCATAAAGGCGAGACCCTGAAATATTCCAAAAATTTATTCTTTTTGAAAACTAAATCACCAAAGATAAAATATTAAGCATGGTATGTTAAATACCTTCTACATAATTAGAAATTTTTAAAAAAGTGATCAGAGAAAGGTAGCAGTGTACTACCACTGAGATTAACCATTCAGGATCACTGCTAGGAAAGATGGCATCATTCAAATTATTATCTCTCATCAAAGGATTCTTCATGATGAACAAGTGATAAGGACACGTGAACTTGGGAAAAGGCAGAAATCCAAGAGATTAAAGATGGAGCTGTGGATAAACTGGTGCCGTTCTGGGGGTTCAGACACTGATTCATTATGGGTCATTTTCAATTTATTGGCATGTTATCTGAGACAACAAGTGGGGTAGAAATGATTAATGGCTTGTTAATTTTTGTTCTGGCTCAGTTCAGGTTCTTTAGCTCAACAGATGCACGATGTTCCCCAATACCACTTTTCTCCCAGCAAGACACCATAACTTGCAAATTTGTGTCTCTTAGGCAAATGTTCCTCTTTAGAAGAGGGGCCTTTCTTTCTCCCATGAATCAGCTGCCAAACCATTCCTCCTGATAATGCCAAGTTCCCTGCTATTCTGACTCAGAGATTGGAAATAAAATGTCCTTCAAGTTCACCCACACTCAACCATATTTCTCTCCCTATTAGTCTTGATTTCAAAAGCTGTAATTTTCCCCTCCTCCATTGTCATTCTATTCTTCATCCTACTCTACTCTAGAGAGGGAGGAAACCAATTATATTAGCTGGGACGGATGAGGAGAGAAAAAATCTCCATGTACATTTTATACAAGACTGTATTTCTATATGCGTAGGCTGATATGTCTAATATCTAAAACTGAGACCATGAAAGTTATTATCTGACCAAAGATGGTATAAAATAGTAGATCTTCCACTTCATAACAGTAGGATGTTTCTTCTAACGCACTGAGAAATTTCCAAGTCTGGAATCTATATTATATCCCCCCCCATCCCAAAATTATCCATGACTACCACAATCTTACCCTGAGAATTCAGCACAGAGAAGAATGCAAAATTATCAGATAATCATGCCTGAGATTTCAACCATCTTCAATTTCAATGAATTATTTTACATTCACAGTGGGAGTCACAAGCACCATATTGGTAACGGTTCAGCCAAATCTGCTTTTGTGTAAATTTCTATCTGTTGGCTATAATCCATTCCCACAGATCATTGGGGAAAAACTCTTAATACACTTTTTACATAAAAGTTATTGGAAAACTTGTGATCCTGGCTGTGACAACTGCTTACGCCCAATTACCTGTTCGCTTAGGAAACGAAACCCCTTGTCGGGACGGACACACTCATATGTTTCTCCCAACACAGGGTTGAATGGCTTGCTGCCAGCACGGTAGTAGGTAGAGGCATAGGCAGATACAGCAAAGGCAGCTATGCAGAGCTGTTAGAAAGAAGCAGAAAACATTAGGGATACCTGCAAGAAAGGGGTGTGTGTGTGTGCCAGAATCAGCTAGGAATGTACTTGGAGGTAAGGGGGGGGGGGGGGGGCTAGGAAGTTTATTTTTTGCAGGTAACATCACAGAGGTTGATTTTCCAAACAGGCGGAACATTCTTAAGACACATTCTTGCCCTTCCAAAGCCCAAATCTGCCCACCTATGTGATAAACTTAGATGCAGCCATTGGCTGCCCACAGATGGTCCATCCCTCCTGACTCATGGAGAAGCCTATTACCAATCTTTCACAGGGGTCCACACTGCCGCTGGCTGCATCCAGCAGGGCAGTGTACTCCAGCTCTTCACAAAGGCGTTGCAGCATGTTGAGTGGCTCATTCAACTGCACCGGCATGGAGACCTTGGAGAGATCTTTGCCAATGTTGTTACGAAGAATGTTCCAGAGGCTGATGTCATTGGCATGGTTGTGGGAAGCTGGTAGGCAGTTCCTCCGGGTTATCCCAGGTCCCGGCCCAGGAAGATACAAAGGAAGAGGCACTGGCAGACCTAAACTCATCTCGGAAGAGTTCCCAATACATTGCATAGGGGCTGAGCCTAGTGGGAGGTAGAAAACAGTCAATTGTATATGCTGGATCCCTAGATATCACCTTGGGTACCCATTAGAGGCCACAGCCCACAGCCCACCTAACTGAAAGAAAAAGTTTCTTTAAACTTAAAAAAAAAACCAATATCTAAATAAACAGGCATTCCTCAGTACTAGACCCCAGCCTCCTGTGGTGGTACAAATTGCCTCAACTTTACAAGTATTCCGGTAAACCTTTTGATCATGTGAATGTCATCTCTGAATTAATTAATTTTCCTTTAGTTTTTATTTTTATTACATATGCTTTTTATAGTGGGATTGCTGTATTGTTCGCATTGAGGTGGGCTATTGTGCCTAAATAAATAAATAATAAAAGAAATAAGTAATATTCATTTTAAGCAAAGCAAAAGTCTTGCAAAACATGTATTCATAGCAATGCTTGTTGATCCCAAAAAGACTATTCTTTTGCATCCTAGTGCAGCGATGACAAACCTTTTTAGGCTCACGTACGCCGCTGTGCCACATCCATGCCATGCGCACCTGACAGGCGCTCCCCCCCATTTTTTACATGCTTTTTTTTGCCCTCCCCAGGCTCCAAAGGCTTTATAGGAGCCCAGGGAGAGCGAAAACAGCGCCCTGGAGGCCCTCCGGAGGCTTCAGGAGCTTCCCTGAAGCCTCCGGAGGACTAAACATGACACTATGAGCAAACAAGGCTTCAGGGACTCTCTGGAGGACTAAAAAAGGCCCTACCAGCAAACCTACAGTTTATTCGTAGCTTCCAGTTTGTTCATAGCATCATGTTTAGTCCTGAAGCCTTCAGAGGGCCTCCCAGGGGGCGGGGGGGGGCTGTTTTCACTCTCCCCAGGCTCCTATAAGGCCTGTGGAAGGCAAAAAATGGCTTTATAAATAGCTGATTCAGCTGGCCAGCACATGCATGCACATAGTATGTGGCACACGTACCATAGGTTTGCCTATCCTAGTGCATTCTCAATTCACTTTCTGGTAAATGGATATTTCAAATCTGATATGACCATCATGAAAAACATTTTTTTCAATTACTCAACCTACCTTGGCAGATAGGAACGTTCCCCAAATTCCATATGGTATATGGTATGGGCTAAAATATGTCTTTGATATTTATTCCATTTACATACTGCTAATGTACTACATATTCTTGATACAATGATAATAACTTCATCATACAATCATAAAGCATAAACTTCCCACATAACACTAACCTAAAAGCAAATCAATCACCTGATAGATGCCCCCAACCACTAAAGTTTTAAAAGATTTAAACTTTTAAATCTGACTTTAAGATTAGAGGCCAAAATTCTGTTTTCCTTACCCAGAAACAATTGTCAAAAATCTTGGCCACAAAAGCATATTCTGCCAGTTTATATGATTCCAAATATTCCTGTCCAAAAGCTCCTAAATTAAATCAAAGAATCATCCTCCTAAACTTATTGCCAACAGCGATATGATAGATATTTCATGGAAGCACAGGAAGCAAAAGAGAAACCATTTTTGCTCCATTGTTTATCAGAGCACCTGGTATTCTGCTGTGGAAGTACCATTACTAATTAACAATGGGGTACCTCAAGATTTGTTTTGGGCCCAGGACTCTTCAATATCTTCATAAATGATACAGATGACGGGATAAAAAGGGAACTCATCAAATTTGCAGACAACATCAAACTGGGGTGAATTGCCAAAACTTTAGAAGACAGACTCAGGATTCAGAAGGATCTTGACAGACCTGGACATTGGGCCCTAACTAACAAAATGCAATTTAGTGGTGAGAAAAGTAAGATCCTATAGTTAAGTAGGAAAAAAATAGAATAGGCAGCCCTGGCTTAACATTGATAACTGAGAGGATCTTAAGTGTCCTAGTGGACCATTACTTAAGTATGAGCCAGCAGTGTGCTGCATCTGCCAAAAAAGCTAATGCAGTCCCAGATTGTATCAATAGAGGATTTAGCATCAAGATCACAAGAAGTGATAGCATCATTCTACATTACACTCATGAGACCCATACTTACAACCACTTCTGGGTGCCACAATAAAAAAAAATGCTGACACTCTTGAAAAAATGCAGAGAACAGCCACAAACATGATAAGGGCCCTAAACCATATGATGTATAGTTAAGGGAATTAGGTATGTCTAGCCTAACAAAGACAAAGATTAAAGATAACATGGTAGCTGTCCAGCAATTTGAAGGGTTACCACAGGAAGGAGAGGGTCCACTTATTCTCCAAAGCACCTGAAGACAGGACAAGAAGCAATCAGTAGAAGCTTTTAAAATGAGATCCATTGTGGAATGAAGGAGAAATTTTCTGACAGTACAAATACTTAATCAATTGAATAGCTTGCCTCCTGGAGCTGTGGGTGCTCCGTTGTTGGAGGTCTTCAAGAAAAATTAGACAGCCATTTGTCCAGGATGCAACAAAGTCCTCTATCTGGGGCAGGAGGATTGGACTAAAAGATCACCAAGGTCCCTTGCAGCCCTATGATTCTATGAACTTCTGTTACAGTGGATGAAGACTAAAACTAGTAAACTATCAATTCTACTCCTGCCTAGGCTCACCTGGTGGATAATCACTCTCTCTTAGAACTAGGAAGAAGAGAATGACAACTATTTCTGAAAAAGCTGTCAAGAAAACTATAGATTCATTCAGGCAATCACACATCACTTGTTATGGAAGGAAGACCCTTTCCAATCTACACCTCTAATTTACCTTCCAATGCTTGTTTTTAACCAACCTGATCTTATTTTGGAATCACAATTTCAACACTTCATGAGGGAGTCAGGTTACCGAAAGATCATCTTTACTCAACCTTCCATAATCTGACACTCATCTGACATGAGTGATGACTCAAAACATTTCCAGCCAGTATGGCTAATGGACTGTTATTTCTGAAAGCTGAAATCCCATTATTATTGGAAAGCATTATAATTCCCGTTGTCCTATCTTTCAACCCCAGTTCCCTACAGAGGATTCTCCCCCTATAGGCACACACCTGCCCATTCCTTGGATCAAGTACCTTTGTGATAACGGTCAGAACTTCCTGGCATATCCACCATCTCCTCTGAGATACTGTTGGTGACTTCACTGACACAGGATTCATCATCCGTGGCCTGGAGGAGCAACAGGAGGTTACACAGACCACAGCAAGTAAGGAGCTACCAGGGAAGAGCAAAAATGGGCAAGAAGAAAGGAAGGAAGGAACAAGGCTGCTATGTCGGGAAACTGAGGCAGGACCACAAGGTGAAAGGATACTGAAGGATGGATCTCCTAAGGATCCATTCTTTAATAAGTTTATGATGAGGAAAATATTGCCTAGGTGAGGCAAATACTACCCTGCCTATAGCCTCCAATCACAGTAGGAATCTTATAAACACAAGTTTTAAGCTCCAAAGAATGATACATAGAGAGCAAGATATTTTCTTTTCTCTATATAAAAAAGTGAAAGAGTAGGAGAACTATTTCCTTTTATTCATAACCATAAAATGCTCAATGTAAAAGCTGAAGTCATTGCTAAGTAAGATTCTAGTTGATACAAATTTAAATAGAGCATATATCTAATCTTCCCCAGGCATTTGGGTCAGGAAATTAGATGAGCACTGCTATTGGTTTTTACTATGACTGGATTTTACTTCTTTATTAATCAAGTTTATTTGGCTCCCCGTCCCACAAAAAGTGACTCTGGGCAGCTTACAATACAGTAAAAATAGTAAATAAATAAGACAACTATTACTTAACACAATTGTATAATAGTTATTAAAAAGAATTAAAAATTATAAATGCAAACCTAAAACAGGAAATAATGGATGAAGAGATACTAATAAGAGAAATACCTCATAAATTATTGTTTATCCTCAGAACTGAGGCTATTTTGTCAATATTTATGTCTTTTAATCCTTGAAAATCATCTAGACTAAGATGGGTGACTATAGGAAAAGTCATACAAACAAATAATAAATGGGCAGCTTACACCCGAAGAACTGTGAAGGGCAAGTCATTGTTTAAAGATAAGGGAGAATACGAGCCTTAAAATTGCCAAAATATGAAATTTAGATGACAAATGGATGATAGACTCAGTTCTCTCTCTGCTCAAATCCAAAATGGACATGTACAGTATTTCCATTTAAATTATGATAATTGGTATCAAATTTGGAGCTATAAACATATACTGAAACATCTGCATGTTACATAACCTAACTCTTCTCATATTCTTTAATGGGAAATGCTGGCTGTTTTGAGGACTTGGAGATTGAAGTGAAGGAAGAGAGCAATAACACGAACAACAAAAAAAAAAAGAATATTCAGAATCCCCCACTCCATATTACAGGGACAGTAATTAGCAATTTTAAGATGTGTGAACCAATTCCTAGAATTCCCCAGCCAGCATGGCTAGCTGGAGAATCCTGAGAGTTGGTCCACACATCATAAAATAGCCACGGTTGAGAAACACTACAGTAAAGATTGGACATGGAGCTGCTTGAGAGACAGGACAATATAGTCAAGTTGAGAGACCTTTGCAAGGGCAGAAAACACCCTTCTGTGTCTTTTGAAGAAGCATGTCGCCGCCCTGGGTCCTTTTTTAGGAGAAGGGCGGGATATAAATCTGAATAAAATAAAATAAAAATAAGACATAGGAATAGGTATTAACTTTGTCTCAATAATCTAGATTTATTTCCAAGTGGAAAAAGATGGTAGCGGCAGGAAAGATCTAAGCTAATAAAGCAAAAAGGTCTGGATTCTGCTAAGCTGACATTTTCAATCAAAAAAAGGGAACCGGGAGGGGCAGGCACTGAAAACAACAGGTAGGGTTTGGGGCATGTGGCACTAATTGATTGGAGAATGGAGTGGGAAGGTCAGCTGCTAGGGGAAGGGGGGGAGTGGCTTGGCTCTTGACTAATTGACAAAAGGAAGAAAGAGAAATGGGAAAAAAATAGAGAGAAGTGATGATCACATTAATCTAAAAAACAGAATACAATGATATGTTATAAGAAACATGAAATCATCCCTTTGGCCTTAGATTAAAGCTAACTTGACCAATAGATTATTTCTAACAAGTAATAAAACAACCAGTTAAACTATAGATGAGGTGCACTGCATATGCAATAAACTGTACATGTTCAATTGTTAAATGTAATTACACGTTTAGGTATGTCTAATAGCTATTTCTTAGCTGCCAGCAGATGGGGCAAATGATTCATTGAAAACCTGTCCATGCTATTGCCCTGAGCTGACCCTAAGTTCTTGCAGCTGGGTATATTATAACAAATTCAGCAAGAATTGTGCAATTACACCTCAATTTTCAATTTTCAGAAATAGAAGTGTGCTTAAGATGACAACTCCATTGAGATGACAGCTCCCTTACATGGCCTCTGAAAACACAGCTATTCCTGTCCAGCTGCAGGGTTTCTTCTACCAGTCAGATCTCCACCTGTTAATGAGACTTCCCATGAAGATTGGGCATCATCTGTTCACTATGAATCGCCTCATCGTTAATTTATATGCTGAATTTCCATAGGTCTGTTCAGAGCAGCCCAAAACAGATGTGCCCCTCCCATCAAGCATGCAACTTCTTAGTAAGATGTCTCCCAAAAAAAGACTTCCTGAAATGCAAACTTTTCACAGGTATTGTCACTAACCTCATTCTCAGATGAGCTGGCTGACAGAAATACTTCACAGGCATCGAAGAACTCAGTATGTGAATCCGAAAGGGAGACAATGCTGCAATTTGAGAGCTGTTGCTTCTGTCCTTTAACCAACAGAGCATCTGGCTGAAAGTGGGAATACAAACATTCCTCAATTTTTTTTTTTATTACTGAATTTTCAATATTAATAATAAATAGGTCAGTCCAAATGTTACCTTTAAATAAGTGGCAAGTATAAATTGGAGACACAATCTAAATCAGTGTTTGACAACCTCCACAATTTTAAGATGTGTGGACTTCAATATGTTGACACCAACTTCCACAATTCTCCAACCAACATGGCTGGCTACAGAATTATGGGAGTTGAAATCCATGTATCTTAAAGTTGCTGATGTTGAGTAACATGTAATTCATCCTTCTTTGCTCTAGGACACGGGTGTCAAACTCAATCACATCACGTGACATATTGTGATGATTTTTGCCTTTGAGGAGCTGGGGGTGGGCTTGATCTGCATATGATGCATCCGGTCTTCAGGTTGCCAATTTGGATTGGAACTAAAGCATCATGTGTTGATATACATTTCATTTTTCATTTATTTTAAAAATTGATACATTTTCTTCTCCATTTCTGGGAAAACAAAGTAAAGCTGCAAGAACAATTAGGAGCCATTTGATTTGGTGGAAATCAACCATTAGAAACTGTCCTATCAGGAAAGAAGAGGAGGAAGACAGGTAGTGGAACTGAATCAGGGGTGGGTTCCTGCCAGTTCTAAACTCTTCTATAGAAAAGTTGCTGTTTAGAACCAGTTTCAGATCCCTTCCCGCGCTCGTCTGCACATCATCAAGATGAAGAGCGAGAGGAGGAATTCTGCGAGTTGAAGTCCACAAGTCTTAAAGCTGTCACATTTGAACACCCCTGGGGTTTTTTTTTCTAAAGGGTTAGGGGTGCAAGGGTCTTGTAACTTGACAGCTTTAAGACTTG
>JAPKID020001583.1:0-14554 GCA_026931265.2 Tropidonophis doriae
TTAACTTACTTAACTCTTTTTTTGTGGACAAAATTCTTCTTCTGGAGGCTTGTTTTTGATAGATGATATGTCTAGATGTGCAGTTTCACAATTGCTGTTCCACATCTTTATTTATTTATTTCATTATTGGAATTAAGTAAAAATACTTTTTCATAAGGCAAATGAAATTATATAATTATGAAGAAAGAGATAAAGTGAACTGGTCCTGCATCACAATGAAAAAATTTAAGATATACCAAGCCAACAATGTCTTCAGGAATGAGGTGTATGTCCATATAGCCCAGGTACATAAACATTTAGCTTAAATTATTCATTTTTTGAAATGATGCGGCGTAGTTAACTTTCAAGACAATTAGGTGTCTGAAGATGTTTAGGTGTAAAACAGATGTACATACATAGCATGGACTTCCTGGGAAGAAAAGTAAGGCATACATACAATTAATAAATGATGGGATTCCCTGTTACTTTGTGGTCACTGCTTTATTTGGTCGCTCCACTGTGGGTTGGCTGAAGAAGAAGCAGGAGAAGCTGCCTTTCAGAAATTCCTTTGCTGTTACTTTGAGATTCAGATACTACCAAATAAATACATAAAACCACATGAGATCTGAAGGCAACAGGACATTGGGTGTGGGGAATGAGTGTAAGTCTTCAATCAAGGAAAGAAATGGGAGGAAATGTTTCATAAAACTATGAAGTGCTGTAACCCAATGTGTCACTGTAATCGTACCTGTAACCTATAATTGTTTGTTTAAAATTTTATTTTTATTTAGGATGTGTTTGAACCTGTATGTTGATATGACCTACACTATAGGCTAATAAGATGCATTGGTATATAAAACGCATCAAGATTTTGAAGAGGTAAGTAAGAAAAAAAGGTTTTGTCCTCCCTGGCCCCCAGGAGCACTCTACAGGCTTCAGCAGGGCTGTGGGAAGGCAAAGACACCCAGTTTTTGCAAAAAAAACTGGCAAAAAATGGGGTGTTTTTCGCAAAAACAGGGGCATTTTCTCCTTCCCCCAGCCCTGCTGAAACCTGCGGGTGCTTCTGGGGGGAAAAACCTCTGTTTTTTTTTTTTTTAAAAGGCGTGTCTTATAGTCTGAAAAATACAATAAGTTTCAGTTTGGGGGCAATAATCGTTTGTCTCCTCTCCACGGACAGTCAGGTCTAAGCCTCTAATATCTTAAAAACATAAGCCAAATTAAGAACATATATTCATATTTGGGGATGATGGGTCCTTATAGTTTGCAAAGAAACTAATTGTCAGATCAAATAAGCAAATCAGCTAATGCATTATACATGAAATTCCTGTTTTTGACTAGAAGATGGAAGGGATGAGATCATTACCTGCAGTTCTTGTGAGGAACTTGGTATATGCAGAGGTGGACAGTGTTCTGCAAGATAATTGGCTTTTTCTTCTTCCTTAGCTACAGCTTCTTTTTCAAGCTCTGTAGCAGCAATCTGGAGCATAACACTCTGGAAGATAATTGGAAGAAGCAAAATTACATTGGCAGAAGAAGTATTTGTCAAGAAAGAGAGAGAGAGAATAAGGTATAGAATTGTGTCCAAAACAACAATCACCTCTGCTAACAGCAAAGCAAAGGGTAGAGCTTAGAAAGTATCATAGAATCAGGATAAAGGTAAGGGTTTCCCTTACACATATGTGCTAGTTGTTCCTGACTCTAGGGGACGGTGCTCATCTCTGTTTCAAAGTCAAAGAGCCAGCACTGTCTGTTGACGTCTCCCTGGTCATGTGGCTGGCATGACTAAACACCAAAGACGCATGGAATGCTGTTACCTTCCCACCAAAGGTGGTTCCTATTTTTCTACTTGCATTTTTACATGCTTTCAAACTGTTAGTTTGCCAGAAGCTGGGACAAGTAACAGGACCTCACTCCGTTACATGGGGCTAAGGATTGGAACTGCTGAATTGCCAACATTTCTGACTGACAAGGTCAGCATCTTAGCCACTGAGCCACCATGTCCTTTATCTAAGAAGTAAGATATAGGACACAATGGGAGATCTTTCAGATGTTACCAAAAACTACAGCTCCCAACAGCCATCAGCATTGGCCAAAATTGGCTGGATTACTACTATTTTTGGTTCAACTAAATATGAAGACCATCATTTCTCCATTCCTATGACTAGAATGTTCATTCATGTTGAGGGTACCCCATGAATTCCCTAACAGATTTTCGGCAAATCAGAATCACTCAAGTCTCAATAGAAGATGTTTAAAATTCAAAGTGTAATTATTCATGATTATTAATTATTTTCATCATTACTAGAGGTTAAGCACAATGTCCTTTAGTTCAATGAAAGAACTATCCCGATCATGTAGAAAGATGGAATGAAAGCCTAATTGCCCTAGCTTAATAAGCAAGAAGCTTTTTCCAGTCACCAGTAGGTTACTGAATGTAGATTCTTTCCAGAGCATTTTCCCCGAAATTAATTTGATATCAGAAATGACCTCAAGAGCAAAATGCATTGTTGAAATGGGGTTCATGGAAGGTATGGGGATGAAACTTCTTCCTCATGTGTCCTCTTCTTTTAAATTTGGAGGGAAGGGAAAGAATGAGAATCCACTCCTAGTACTTGGACTAGACTTGCATTTAAAGTATCGTCAGAACTGTCACTGTCACAGCTAACCTGCAGCTTCTGTACTTGAAAATGGGACAGAAATCTTAAACTGATCATTAACCTGAAACATGCTTTGTTAATGAATGACATCAGATATTGGTATACATGTGGAATGTTCAGTCTGGTTCTAGTTTTTTCCTGTCTCATTCTTGGCAGATGCCCAAGAATGGGCATCGTTTGAGAAGTATTTTGCTGGACATTGCAGAAGAATTCCTCTTCCTCATGCCACAGTTGGCATGCATAGCCCTCTCTGCGGGCACACGGGCTGTCACTCAGCTCAGCTCCACCACGCATGCGGGCCCGCCTCCCGCCTACCAGCTGTTTTCCAGGTCTCTGCTGGACATGTGGGAGATGTGCATGCATGTGCAGGAGGGGCATGCATTGTGGGGGGCAGAAAGGGAGTGCAAGGAGGTGCAATGTGCCCCCCCAGCATCCCATTTTGGGTCCCAGGAGGCTTCAGGGAGGCCTGCTAAACCCAAAACAAGGCACGGGGGGAGGGGTGTCACACACATGTACCTGGGGGGTCACAGGGGTCACTCACTTATGCAGGAGGGTGGGGCACATTGCGTTTTGGATGTGGGCACACACACACACCACTGTTTTGTGTGCACACACAGGATTGGCACACAAGGACAAAAAGGTTAGCCATCACTGGCATAGGACTTTTTACAATTACCTTCCTTCTTCTCTAGGGAGAAAGGCAAAAAGACAATAAAATAGCATTGCTTTTCTGTTAAAAAATGATCTCCATAAATATGTATATATACCTTGAGATGCTGCCGGCGGGCAGTGACAGCCCTCTTCTTTTTCTAAAATTAGGAAAAAGAAAAAACAAAGATGAGCTTTCACTGTACCAAAAATGTGAGCCACATTTTTGTCTGCATCATTCCTAGAAATCTGACCGCCCTTTTCCATGTAAACATGAGATAACATCACAAGAATAACATCCACAGTTGAAGTAGATGATAAACCCACTTCTCTTCTGTCCTGCCATTTGCTATTCAAAATTTTCTTTTCTCAGACTTGCTTTCACAATTCAAAGTGGTGCAAAGCTTGAATTAGAGCCTCCCACACTCTGGAGACAGGAAATATTCAAGGCAAAAACTGACTCCTATTAATATTGCTACTCCTGCTATCTTTTGTTTTCAAATTAGTTAATATAGATGTTAAAATGTGTCCTTAAATTATATTAACTTCTACAAGTTAATTCTACAAGTTAATTCTACAAATTAATTCTTCTCTAATTTCTACAAATTGACTTCTCAAACTGATATTTTGTCTCTAATGGTTTGGTGTAACAGGAATAGTCACTCATGTTTTGAAGAGCTTCATGTGCTGCTTGTTGCACATTCATTTGAGGGCTTCCTATCCAAGTTAAGAATGTTTAAGAAACCTAATAAGGTCACTTCATTATGTGGACAGCCTCAGCTCAGAATTTGTCCTTTTGAAAGGCTCGGTTCAACTTTAGGAAGTTTTGGCCAAATATATTGCTTGTAGTTTTATATGTTTCCTCCAAGATGGCTGTTCCAGAAACCAATTGTGTAGCAGCTCTTCTTACGTACAGCTAATCCAATTCAATATGGATGGAATTAAGCAAAATAAAATGGAAGTTCGGAAGCTATCAAAAAACACAACCCCTGTACATTAAGAGAGTTAATTAGAGGCAGAACAAAAGAACTGTATTATATTGTCCGAATTATTAGATTGATAATTCCTTCAGTTTGATCTCAGTGTAATATGTTAAGTCTGGAACACAAAAAGAGATTGTTTATGCCAGCTTGGACCATTGGTCCAGCTAGTTTTGCACAGTTGATGTTAGGTTTTCAACTGGAGTTGTCCAGTTTCATCAGAAAGTGACCGGGATTGAATCATTACTTAAGAAATATTTAGGTCCCAATTTGATTTCCATAAATTCTGTCATATTTGTACTCATATATTTTCACATTATACAGAAATAGAGATAATATTTCCATAAAGTATGCTAATTAGAGACTTAAGTTTTTGCACTATAATTTCACTTCTCTGGAGGTGAAACAATTCTGACATTTTGGTCCAAAGGGAGTAAAGGTTTAAGGAAATGCCCAGAACTGAATATTTTTGCATGCATACATGTGCTCTACCAAAGTTATGATTCTCAAGATAGTGCTTTTCCAGTCACTGCTAAAGACGGTGTGTACAAAATTGAATCTACCATGAAACTCTGTCAACCTACATTCTCTTGGTGATAATAATATTTTTCCTATGAAACCTTTAAGAATGCAGCCAGGCATTGTAGTATTGATATCTGTTCACTTGTTTGTATTGACACACTGGTTTTCTTTACTGGTTTTGACTGAGTATTTGAATGCAACTTACTATTTGGCCTAATTTAGCTCAATTCAAGGTAAGGAAGTTGGAAGGAAAAAAACTAAGCATGTCTTTTTTATGTTCTTTTTAACAACCCAATCCTTCCTGGTAATGCATGAGCTTAGAAAAGCTGTTGGTCTAGAATTCTTCAGATAGTTTACAAAGCAATTACATAAAAAGAACAAATATAATTAGAGATAGAACAAATTCTTCTGCTGTTACAAATTTGCTCTGGAAAACAGGATTCTAGTTATAGCAAAAGGAATCGTAGAATCATAACAGGGAGGGGCAGGCTGTATATATTCTAGCAGATTTTTGGTTCAGCCTGTAACTATCTGCAGATTTAAGCTTGTAGATATTTTTTTTCAGTTCTTATTAAGGCGAGGGACATGGAAGTTTAAAGAAGGAAGGATGCACTTCACAATTGATTTCATCCTACATCCTCCTTGAATAGCTCTTCAGATAGCAACTTTGGAAATCTTTCAAGGCTACCCACACAATTTATAAGAAAACAGATTGCCTTATTACAGTGACATGATAGTCACCAGGAGAGAAGGAACCCTTTTTAAGTTACTTTAATAGCTTTTTATTATATAAGGAAAGCTGTGCTTGGCAGGATGACTTGTATAACGGTAAAGTTATCTGATCCATGCGGTGTGTAGAGTGGTCCAAGGAGACTCTTTAAGGGGAAGGAAGGACCCCATCATTCTTCCCCTGCTTTACTGCTACAGCTGTTGTTCCTTCACTGCATGTTGTGCAGTCAACATGCACTGCTTCCAATGGGTCTTGAGAGTGCAAAATTCTGAGGTATTAAAAGATTTAAAGCAAACCATCTTTGCCTGAAGCATGCCTAGGGGGCCGCACCAGCTGCTTTCTTGCATGGTAGGGCAGAACAGGCTGGCTTTAGTCCTTAAAGTTTTGCTTTGGGGCTCCTCAGAGCACAGCTTTGTTTGTTCATAGCTCTTCAGATCATCCCAAAGCTTAAATTCCAAGAAGATGGAGGAAATCTTTAGAATGGCAGAGCCATTCTGAATCCAAGAGCAAGATACTGGAGGTCAGCATGCACTCCAGAGAATTACAACAACTGCTTTCCCTTTTGATACTACAAAATAGCCACTCCAAGGAGTGGGATGGGAATTTATTATAATCCAAATATTTTTTCTTGTGTGCTACCTAAAATATCGATTTCATTTTACTTAACAATAAGGAGAATGCTGTTCCCTTTTGCAGGATGTTTTGAAAAGGATATACAATCTAGCATCAGAAATGGGAGGGAGGCCTTCGCTTGCTATGACGGTAATTTGGGGAGTGAGATCAAATGTTCATGTTGGGAACAAGTCTCATCTACAACTCAGCTCTTTTAATCTAGCTATCAAACATAAGCCTTTGTCCTGTATATGCAGCCCTTCCACTTCCCTTGCATAGATTGTTTTCCTGGATTCTGTTTCTTTATCACCCAAGAATATGTGATGCAATGTTGACATGATTTTGGACCAAAAACAGAACGTTGCAGTATAAAAAATGTCCCAACCCAGCAGGATTGGCTTTACCTAGATTTAAATAAACTAGTATATATTGTGTAGGTGTGTGTAGGTAGGGGTGGGTGGTTACTGGCATTACTACTGATTTGGCAAGCAAAAAATTTTTGTGTGTGTGTGCTCAGTTTGCTTGTGCGCACACCAAACGTGTGCACCATACGTATGTGCATTTGCACTTAAAAAGCTCTGCGCATGCGCACAACGTTAGAAAAGGGGATAAAATTACATTTTTGCAATGAAGATTCTTCTGTGCATGCGCAGAGCCAAAAATGAAGATGGCGGTGGAACAATAGAACTGGTTTGGGAGCGTGGCAGGCCAAGTTACTACCTACTTGGCTGAACCGGTAGGAACCCACCTCTGTGTGTAGGGGAAGTCTATTAATCTATAATAATAACTAGGTAAGACAACTGAATTGAACTGGCATTTATATGAAGAAGCTAGAAAATCTGTTATAATTATCAATTATTCATTGTTCTTCAGTTTCTTCTACCCAAGAGAAAATTTAGGTAGGTTGACAGTGTCACCAAGTTAATCATATTCTAATTCTAAATAGAGTCCCTAAAATAATCAATTAAAAAAACCTTACTTCTTCTCTGTTGGGAAAGCCGAGATGATCACAAGAAGAAAGGAAAGGAGGAAGGAGGGAAAAAAAGATGGTTAGTTTGAAGGTCTGAAAATAAAATATAAGTACCATTATCCCTAAAATAAACATGGGACAGTAAGGGCAACACTGATGAAATATTTCCCAAAGGTTACAAGGAAGGAACAAAGAAAGCAGAGGAAAAAGTTCAGTTCCAGAAGTCCATAACTGCAAATGCACCTCCCACATCTAGATGAAAATAAGACTCAAAAAACTCATTTTCCATCAGCCTGGACTTCAGGTGGTTGGGGCATAGAAAATAGTTCTTTTTTAAAAAATTGAGAATAAAAAATATTTGAATCTCATAAAAACATCCATATTACAAAGAACAACTTACTCTGAAGACATCTTGGTTTTGTTGATGAGAGCCTGCAATAAACCGGAAGGAATAAACTTTTTAATAAAATTGAATTATTTAGATTAGTTATTATTGGATACTGCTTTGAACAGAAAACAAATCGCGTGATACTGCTTCCCTAGCTCTTCTCCTTCTGTTGAGTGGATAAAGTTACCCCATCTATGGACAGCAGCCAAACGTGTTTTTAATCATAGCTGGAGAAAACTATGGCCCACCAAGCATTTCAGAAAGTTCCCAAGCTTTATTCCTTTTTTCCTAGAAATAGTGTCTACTTGAACAACTGCAAGCATTTTTTTTATAGCAAGGGATATTTTTGAGCAAAACATGTTTTGAGATTTAGTCCAACATCTCATATTTATTGAAAGGATTCTTGGTCAATGTCATCTTCTACAGTCAATGTTTGCATACTGATTACTATGAGTGTGCTCACTGGTGCAGTGCATAACTATAACCTTAGGCATTACTGGTGTCTCAAGGATGATAAGGTGACATTTTCTCTTATTAGTGAAGCTGCTGGTGTCCTTTTTTTATGCTAGCCTCTGTCACCACCAATGTCCTTTTGAGATGAGCAACTGCTTAAGGATGCCCAGCAAGGACATCCAGAAGGCGGTGGCAAGTCTCCCAAAAGAAATCTTATCCTAAAAATGTGTAGGACCTATCATATAACTGAGAAGAAAGTGCTTCTAAAAATGGCTTGTAAGGAGCAGCAGCTGTCTCCTTGGATTGTAGCCTTTTCCAGTCTCAACCACACGAGTTGTGAGGGAGTCGCTGTGGCAACGACAGGAGCCCAAAGTATAAGCGACAATAACTTTGACAAAAAATGTCAGCCCACAGCTTGGGAAAGTGGCACAGCTTGGCCTCCCTGAAATGAAAAGCAATCTCTCCCTTCTAATTTATTTTTTACCAGCAAATGTGAAAAAGACCAGGCAGCCAAGTGTGATAACTTCCCGGCTCCCTTTGAACAAACGGTTTTAGTGTTTGCTGCCTGCAGCCTCAATCTGCTTCCTGAACGGAGCATCAATTCCATTTCTTTCTGCCCCAAAACTTCTTTTGGCAAAGCAAAAAATTGCTGCTTTTGTCCAAGCTTCCTCATCTGACACGGTGGGATGCAGGGGAAAAAAAAAAACAGGTAAATTTAGCCAGCATGCAAATTTATATTTTTCAACTTTCTCACTTATTGTATTGAGAGTTAGATCAGAGGAGAAATGCCAGCATTTCCCTTCTGAATTCCATGAACCGGCATTCTTGAATGGAGTAAGAGCAGCAAGAAACATAGCAGGGAGAAAGTCATATGAAAACTTGTAAGTTAAAAGTGGGGATTAGAGGAGAAATGGGACTTCCTGAAAGATGATGGGGAACAACTTTTTGATTCAATGCTCATCTTTAGATCCTATAATTCAGCCAAGCACACACTGTTAATCTAAGCACCAGAGCACTTCTATTCCTTCGTTTTAGTCCCTTAAAGGTAAAGAGAGATGAGTAACAGACATGCAAACGGCTCACCCAAGTCCCAAGAAGAAATACAGAGAGCGCTGGTGGGAGGGCAGGTTTGACTGGCAAGCCACAAGCAGTCGGCTTCCTCAGGAGGTATAAATGGGTTTCTTAAACAGCTCAGCAAAAAAAAACCTCTCTTTAAGGGCATGAAGCCTTCCTTAGACCAATAGTGTGCAAGGATCCAGAAATACAGATCACCACCCTCAATTAATGCAGACTGGTTGGGAAACCCTGAAGGAACCTTGGAGAAATCAGGCACCCTGCTCTATCAAATCAAAATCAATTTTAATTTATAACCCGCTCCCATCTCCCCGAAGGGACTTGGGGCGGCGTACAGGGAAAAGTTTAACACACAGAATACATAAAACAAACCCTCTCTAAAAATTAAATTAAACAGTAATAACCCCTGTACTAAAAACCATCTTACAAACACCCCCAATTAAAATCTAAAACTAAAAACAGGGCAACGGGAGATCAGGCCAGGCCAGCTTGAATGAAAAGATGAGTTTTTAACCTCTGGAGGAACAGGCAAGGGTCAGTGGTGGTACGTATATCAGAGGGAAGGTCATTCCAGAGGGTGGGGTCCATCACAGAGAAGGCCCTCCCCCTGGGGGTCGCCAGCCGGCATTGCCTAGCTGACGGCACCCGGAGGAGCCCCTCTCTGTGTGAGCAAATCGGTCTAAGGGATGTATGGGGCAGAAGCCGCTCACGGAGGTAACTAGGCCCTATGCCATGGAGCACCTTGAAGATGGTAAGAAGGACCTTGATGCTCTCAGTGGACATAAAAGACAAGATACATTCATCACGAATCATAAGGTACAAAACTTAATGATAGTCGTAGGGTACAAATAAGCTATCAGGAAACTATCAATATCAATAGAATGTAGAATAGAATAGAATGTAGAATAGAATACAATAGAAATATAGAATAGAATAGACAGTAGAATAGACAGTAGAATAGAGTAGGAATAAGAATAAGAATAGAATTCTTTTTTAGCCAAGTGTGATTGGACACACAAGGAATTTGTGTCTTTGGTGCAGATGCTCTCAGTGGACATCAAAAGACAAGATACATTCATCAAGAATCATAAAGTACAATCCTTAATGATGGTCACAGGGTACAAAATAAGCTATCAGGAATCAATCGATAATCAATATCAATCGTAAGGACACGAGCAGCAGAGGGACAGTCCTGCAGTCATAAGTGGGAGGAGATGGGTGATAGGAACGATGGGAAGACTCATCGCAATAGTAGCGCAGCCTCAGTGAACGCTTGTTTAAGCTACCTTGGGGTTCTGCAGCCACATTTCCAGCCTCTGCACGGCCATCTGCCGGATCTCCTTGTAGCCACAGGTGGCGGTCAGAAGGCGCAAGAGATTGCGGGAGACGCTGTCCATCGGCTGGCGCCTGTTCAGCTGGTCCCGCAACATGTCCAGGACGTATTCCTCCACGCTCTCAGCCAGGTCGTCATACCTGGGACAAAAGGTGCATATTCACCTGGGGCTTCCAGGAAGTGCTCCCCCCTCAGTCCAGGATTCAAAAGAGAAAAGGAGGAAGTCACTCTTGAAGGGCAGCTCAAAGGCCTAAGTATCAGCTGTGTTTAACGGAAGGAGAAAGGGGCATTTGTTTTGCACGAGAATTATCCTTAAAATCAGGGACATGGTGGCTAAAGACGCTGAACTTGTTGATCAGAAAGGTCGGCAGTTCGAATCCCTAGGGCCACGTAATGGAGTGAGCTCCCGTGACTCGTCCCAGCTTCTGCCAACCTAGCAGTTCGAAAGCAGGTCAAAAAATGCAAGTAGAAAAACAGGAGCCCCCTTTGGTGGGAAGGGAACAGCGTTCCGTGCGCCTTCGGTGTTGAGTCACGCCGGCCACGTGACCTTCGGACAGTGCTGGCTCTTGGGCTTTGAAACAGAGATGAGCAGCGCCCCCTAGAGTCGGGAACGACTAGCACATATATGCCAGGGGAATCCTTACCTATCCTTAAAATACTGACATAATTGGTTCATTTTATTTCTTCCAAAAGCCCCTGCACCCACTTGGCCGATTGTTCTGTATAAGAACTATCCTAGACTTGGCTGAGATTAAGGGACTGGCTCTTAATCTTCCACGGCTGAGGGCAGATTTGAATCCGGGACTCTTTCCTGCTTCAGTGACAGCCTCTCTGATCTGACAGCTGTGAGGCTAGATTAAAAAACAAAAGCAGAATTCCCCACCTTGGCAAGGAGGACCTGTCTTCCTGGCTGAAGGATGCAGCCGTGGGGAAATCTCTGTCGAGGTTCTGTCAAGGGAGGGAGACAGGTGAGCCTGAAGGGAGATGCCTCCTAGGAAGTGCTCAAGGTGGGAACGGCTCAACCTAAAACCTTTTAAACACCTGTCCGGAACTTTCCCCGGAGGTCCCTGAAGACAAGCAGCAGAGGGGAAGGTGCTACCTGGGCATCAGGTGGGCCTCCTGCTCAGGGCTCATTTTGTCCTCGGCTATCAGCAATTCGCTCTGGCTGTCTTCTTCCTCCGGCACAGAAGGATGAGGGCTGTTTCCTAGGAAGCCACAAGTGAGGAAGAGAGTCACCCCAGGGAAGCCCGGCCTGCCCCCAAAGGCCCCCAGGACCTGCTCGTTGCAGGGGAAGCAAAGGAGCGCTAAACTTGGCTTTGAACCCCCGTCCACCCACTCTCGGCTGGGAGTGTTGTAGGCTGCTGGAGGGCTTTGGCCCTGCCTCTTATTGGCCACAGTTTCACGTTGTATTTATTGCACGGATTCAATGCACTGTAGCAAAGCCTTTCGCACCACGGTGTGGCCCTGGGAATGTCAAATCCTAAAGCAGTTGAATCCTCCAATCTTCCTTCCTCTTTCCCTCCCCCCCCCTCATTCCTCCTTGCTTTATCTTTCTCGTTTTTCCTTTTTCCTTCCTTCTTTTCCTCTTTTCCTCTCCCTCTGTTCCTGTTCCATACTCCTTTCTTTTTCTCCTTCCTTCCTTCCTCTTTCACTCTCCTTCCTTTAACTCTTTCATTTTTCCTTCCTTTCCTCTTTTCCTTCTTCTCTCCCTCCATTCCTGTTTCACACTCCTTCCTCTTTCACTCTTCTTCCTTTAACTCTGTATCATTTTTACTTTTTCCTTCCTTCCTTTCCTCTTTTCCTCCCTCTCCCTCCGTTCCTGTTTCACTCTCCTTCCTTCATCTCTTTCGTTTTTACTTTCTCCTTCCTCCCTCCCTGCCCCTCCCTCCTTCCTTGTTTCCTTCCTCTTTGACTCTCTCCTTCCTTTATCTCTCATTCTTATTTCTCCTTCCTTCCTTCCTCTCCTTCCTCCTCCCTTCTCTCCCTCCGTTCCTCTTATACACTCTCCTTCCTTCATCTCTCATTTTTACTTTCTCCTTCCTTTCCTTCCTCTTTCCCTCCCTCCCTTCCTTGATTCCTTTCACACTTTTTCCTTTATCTCTCCCATTTTCACTTTCTCCTTCCCTCCTCGAAATCTGCTGCGCCTCCATCTGCTCCTCTTACCAGCACTGAGGTCTCCCCCACCGCGTCCAACCTCCCCGTGAGACAAAATACTTTTGGGGGGCATCTTGGTGCCAAAAGCCGTCTGGATGTTTTCCACGAAGGTCTTGCAGTGGGGGCTGTCCACCCAGATCCGCTCCCCCAGCGAATCCTCCATGTAGACCTAGAGAAGACGGGAGAGGGAAGGGTCCAGCGTTCCCTTCAAGGCTGTCTAAGGGCGCCACCTCCGCATCAGCTCACCTTGACAAAGATCTCGGGCCAGTTTTCGTCCTCCTCGTAAGCCGCCATGAGGAGGTTGCAGGCCAAGACAGACACCAGGCTGTTCCCTTTGGCCTTGAAGTTGATGGAGGCATCTCGGCGGAGGAGGCTGCACAGCGCCTGGGGAAGCAAAGGGTTCCTGAGCACGAGAAAAGGAAGTCGGAAGGGCAGTCCTGCTGGAGAAACTTTCGAACAGGCCTGGACGGTTTAAGCAGAGTTGGACCCTGCTTGGGCAGGTATGGCTAGATTATATTTCCTTTTTTTCTTTTTTTAAAAGAATCTGCGTGGGGCTCAGGGAAGCCTTGTGCAAGGTGGGGCTGCCGCAGAGAAGAGGGGGTCGAGCTATTCTCCAAAGCCCTTGAGGGCAGGAGAAAGAAGCAATGGGTAGGAACTAAATCAAGGGGAGAAGCAACCTGGAATTCAGAAGAAACTTCCTCACAGGGAGAACAATTAACCAGTTGAACAGCAGTTGCCTCCAGAAGTTGTGAATGCTCCAACTCTGGAAGTTTTAAGAAGAGATTGGATAACCATTTGTCTGAAGTGGTGTAGGGTTTCCTGCCTAGGCAGGGGGCTGGACTAGAAGACCTCCCAGGTCCCTTCCAACACAGTTATTTTGTCATTCTGGTTCCACCCGCCCCTCACCTCAATCACTCCTTCTGTGGCGAAGATATTTGGCTTGATTTTCGCCAGGTACATCAAGGTCAGGTAGAGGGTGATGTCGGGCTTGGCCCGATTCATTTTCAGCTGCTTCACGGCTCCACACAACACCCCTTCAATGCGGTCATCGTTGCCTTCCGCTTCAGCAGCTTCGATCTCGTCCAGCAGAGCGGTGGGGGCCACTGTTAGGAAACGGAAATCAGGGGCGCTGTTTGCCTGCCCAAACTCCCCCAACCCATTAAACACCCACTCTCAGCAGTTGGGTATTTTAAACAACTACAAGAAGCAACGTTTATTGGGTAACAGACAGAAGGTCCAATATCTTCTTTAAAAAAAAAAAATCTATTTAGCCAACAGGCATCTCAAACGATCAGAAAATCATTCGATGCATCATCATCTTCTTTTAAAGACCTTATAATTAATCTCTTGCGAGGTGGAGTCTGTGCAACTGAATGGATCAGAGTGCTGAGTGGCCAGCTGCCTTTTCCTGTTGCCAATGAGGAGTTTTGTTCAGCAGATATATTCTCAGTGTGCCCAGAGAGAGAGAAACAATCTGCCTCTACCTAGGTTCGAACTCACAGCCTCCTGATTATGAGAAAATGATTCAATAGCTACCTGGTATTGATAAATATCCCCAGCCCCTTCATTTGGGGACATGCTTATTTACCTTCAATAGGAATGACCGACGGTTCTTGGATGGAAGGCGAAATGGCTCGTTTCTCGGCCACGGCGGCCTCGGCCAAACGTCCCAGGGCGCTGAGAGGGGGGGTGGAGGAAAGTTTGGGGCGCTTGGCCAGCCCGGAGGTGCTGGACAAGGAGGATGTGGTCGCCTCGCGCTTCCGCTCAGAGGGCAACACGGACGACGGGGGCTTGAGCAACGTGGTGGCCGTCTTGGACTCTCCTGCTTGGCCTTTGGAGCCCAGAGCGATGAAGTCTCCCGGAGGAGGGTGCCCTAGAGGGGGAAATGGAGGAGGAGGAGGAGGAAGGAGAAGGAAGAGAAGTAAGAGGAAGAGAAGAAGAGGACAACAAGAAGAGGGAGAAGGAGGAGAAAGAAGAGGAAGAAGAGAAGGAGGAGAAGGAGGAACAGGAGGAGGAGGAAGGAGAAGGAAGAGAAGAAGGAAGAGGAAGAGGAG
>JAPKID020001584.1:0-14554 GCA_026931265.2 Tropidonophis doriae
TTGTATGTATTTTAATATCCTGTGCACCGCCCCGAGTCCCCTCGGGGAGAGGGGGCGGTTAATAAATCGAAATAAATTAATAAAAATAAAAATAAAAAATATTTAAACCTTTTAGAGCAAGATCATCTCTATTCTAAATTTTTGTGACATGAAGAATTAAAATAGCTATTATGTAACATTCTACTTAGAACATTTCCAAGTATCTATATGTCTAATATTCACACACAAACACCTAACAATTCTAGTTCTCAATACAGATTTTGAAGACTGAGCACTTCTGTAGACCTCCATGCCTAGTACTTAGGACTAAGAAATATTAATATTGCCCTAGAACAATCCCTTGCACTATGTCAACATTCAAGTAACCAGGATTAGAATCTTTTGTCTGGAATAGAAAAGGTTAATGTTGTCCCAATACACATTAGAGAAAAATCACAAAGAAAGAATTTAGGTAGCTGGGTTACATAAAATGAGTTATTTACATTTATTTGCTCCATTTGTTTTTCCAATATTTTCAATCACCACTTAGAGCAATTTGGAACACCATAATATGTAAATTATGTAATAAATTATTGGACTGAATAATCAATTTAGAAACAATGAGTTTATGTAAATGAAGGTATCACTGCAATCGTGGACAATTCCTTTATCCCCAATTGAGCCACTGTACTTTTGTACTGCTATCAAACAAAAGAAACACACATACACAAAATAGAAGTGGCATCCAACCACAGCAAAGACCTGTGCAAAGATTACTTTGCACCATATGCATGATACGACTACTTTTTCAGGAAAGAGCCAATGTATTCTGTATCCAATAGAAGAGAATATATGTAGCTTGGGGATGAACTGTGCAGTCAATGTCCTCTGAGCTTGATTGTAATTGCAGATGCTTCATTACCCAATCAATTATCACTGATGATATTATCTAATCAGGTAATGAAACATCTACAAACAACCAAGCTCAGGTAGTACCAAGTACTCCACATATTTTGTCTCAATGGCAAAACACTTCATGTCCCTTTGAAGCTTCAGACTGTTTCTTACATAGCCACTTGTAAAAAATTAACACCTTTGAAAACCACTAAAAAGATTCTGGCACTGATGAATATTGCTAAGAATGAAGAGAGTCTTCTCTCAATCTTTTTCAGCAACATGCACTCTCAGTTCTTGTGTTTCATAAACTGACTTGTAGGAGACTCCCAACTTTCTCAAGGAAAATCTGAAAAGGCTAGAAGAACACAACTGTTAGGCATGTGCAAAAACTTCTTTTAGCTTTTCCAAGTGCCACAAACCACTGAGAAAATGTTACAAAGTCAGCAAAGAAAAACAAGGTTCATATTTGTTCACTTTTTGTTCACCATATGGCTTCACTCACATTTTCATTCACGTTCAACATTTATTTGAACTTACTGTATTTTTCGGAGTATAAGATGCACCTTTTTACTCCAAAAAAGAGGATGAAAATCTGGGTGTGTCTTATACTTTGAATGTAGCCATCTGGGTTGTCTGGAAAAGGGGCAGGTGAAGTGGGTGCTGCAAAGATCGTGATGCTGGAAAGGAAGCTTTTGGGACCCCTGCTTGGCTCGACTCCCGTGAAGGCTTAGGCGATGGCAGCGCCTCCTCACATTGCTGGGGAGTGAAGTCTTTGTGGCCACTGTCTCCTATGAGCTGCCTGCCAAGTCTCTAAGGCACTTTCGCTTACATGAGGAGGAGGGCAAGGGAGGATTGTACCAAAGCCTCTGAGTAATTGGGAAAGAAAGCAGGGCTTGGAACCCGCCAAAAACTGCTGCCCGAAAAGCACGGCTTTCTTTCCCAGTTACTCAGAGGCTTTGGTTTAAGGAGGTGCTGTTTTAAGCCTCCTCCTGCAAACAAAAGGTGCCTCAGAGATGGTACGTTTCTCAGAACACTAGATTGGGAAGTTAAAAACCTGGAATAGGATACAATCAAGCTTGATTCAAAGGCTTTGGCTCCTGAGAATCTGGAGAGATTGTTCCTCTTCCCTTCACGGGGAGGGCAAAACCTTTAAAAAAAAATTACCTCTTCAAAATCTTGGTGCATCTTATACTTCAGTGCATCTTATACTCTGAAAAATACGGTACTTATTTAAAGTCATTCTAAACAAATTCAATATGCAAAGTAGGTGATGCATATTTAAATACTTTAAATAGAGTTGTGATACACATATATCTGCAGATCTTAATGTATTCCTTTTCTAAAAGCAATGTAAAGATCTTTTTTTTTTCTAAACACAATGTATTCCAATAATTTTTGTATACTTTTCTCTGCAGTCATTAGGAGCCAGACAATCATTGCAACTTTGATTTCTTTCTGTTTCAAAGGATACTAATATCCAATAAATTTAAAAAATAAATCAACAACATTGTCCATTGTTGTCTCTTTAAAATCTCCAAGCTTTAGCCATTTGGGTGGGGGGGGGAGTTCTGGGGATCATATTTAGATTTTCTAGATGGATAACTTAGAAATAAAGAGTTACTGTTTTCTGCATCTCCTTACTGCCATTTAATGGTGCCACAATTCTTACAAACCAAATCTGATAGCCCTAACCCCATCTAGAACTTCCGGAACCACATGTGATCCTGAAAATTTTGTTATCACAGCAATAACTGAAATGTTCCCAGAAAGCTGCTGCTTGGTATGTTGTATATCAGAATGAGCCTGGAAAACAAATTTCATTCAAATGGAATTGCAATGAATCAGAGGTGGTATTCGGTAGGTTTTAACCAGTTCTGAAGACCCAGTAGTGGAAATTTTGAGTAGTTTGGAGAACTGGTAAATATCACCTCTGACTGGCACTGTCCCCATCTATTCTCTGCCTTCCAAGTCCCAGTTGTTTGGGAGGAAATGGAGATTTCTGCAGCAACCTTATCCTGGAGTGGGGAGAGAATGGAGATTTCACCGTCCCGAGTCCCTTTGGGGAGAGGGGACGGTCTAGAAATCCAATTAAATAAATAAATAAATAAATACAGAATCCTTCGCCTGCCATGCCCACCAAGCCACACCCACAGAACCAGTAATACTTTTTTTTTACTTCCACCACTGCAATGAATATGTCATAAATATCAGACTGGGTGATGAGAATTCTAGGATGAAAATACAGAAAAATAGAGAAGAAAAGCTTATTTTTTATATTATTATAAGTTACAAAATGTTTAAGAACATAATTTCAAATTGTAAAAACTATTAACTGATAAAACAAAGTATAATCCTCTTACTATCAAGCAGAAAAATGATTCTAATAATATATCCACTTGCTAAATAATACTGACCTTTTTTCACAGACCCCAGGGCCTTTTAATTATAATAGAAATACTTATGCCAAAACGTATTAAGTGCCTTCAAAGGAAACAAGTATCTTAAGCTAGCTTGGTTTCAGAAACCTAGTGCAGTAACAAATTAATATCATTTATTGAAGCCATAACTATGTTAACCTGACTAAACACTGAATAATGTATAAAGTTCACACAGGTATTTAAGATGAAGATGTAATAGATATATACATATTGCATAAGTTTTACTGGCAGTGGGTATTATTTCTGGTGTTTATTTGCAACACACACAGACATCTACACACATATTCCTTTAACTACATAGGGAAAAAATCAGAATAACTCTTGCTAAAGTTAATTAAAAACAGGCTTTACAAAAAACAATTGTAAATTGTGATACATAAGAAATAAGATTCAGATTTTCAACTTGTAAATATATAAAAAATAACCACTAGAAATACGACAAGAAAAAGACAAAAATTTACTTAATTATTCAAATATTGGTTGAACTACAATTGACTAGACTAAGCCATAAACAATGTTTTATAAATCACAATGTCTACATCAGAGAACACATTTATTAAAAAACAAACTCAATTGTGGGCAATGTGAGAACCTTGTAAGGTCCAAAAGAAAACTAATAGTTCGTTCATTCATCTGTATATATACAAACACATACACACAAATACATACATACAAACACACACATATAGAGGGGTGTGTGTGTTTGTGTGTGTAAACATGGTAGCCAGGATGAGGAAGCAAAGAAGACAGCAGCATCCAACATTAACTAAAGCAGGTGTGGCAAACTGGATTTCATTGGAGGCTACATCAGGGTTGTGTTTGACCTCAAGGGCTGGGGGGCTGGCCAGGGGGGCATGGCTAGATCAATGTCCATTTATGGTCATGAAAGCATCCTGCAGCCCTCTGGCAGCAAAAATGGAGCTGAGGGGGGCACATGTGGTCCTCCTGAGCTTTGTTTTCACTGGCAGAGGGCTGCAGGAGGCCGTCGTAGTTAAAAACAGGCTCTTCCAAGATCCATTTTTGCTGGCAGACACACCACAGGCAGATCCTTGGTTGTTTCCAGGTTGGTACCATGGGCCAAATCTAAGCACCCTACGGGCCAAATCCAGCTGGCAAGCCTTGGGTTTGACATCCCTGTACTAAATTATCAGACAGGAATGTACACCAGGAAGAAAGAGGGCGATTAAGACCTGGTAAATGTAAAAAAAAACCTGTCATAGATGAAGTCCTGATCATCCAGAAGTATATCAGTAAGATGGCACCCAAAGATGAGTTGCTGAGAGAAAGCCTGAGGTAGCAGCAGATGTGAGAGGAAGATCAAACAGGATGAGACCCTGCATGGAATGTATCATCAACAGAAAGCTGTGGTGACAGACAAATCCTACCAGTGTTTGGCAAGGCCTCTACTAAAAAAAAGCACTGAGGCACTGATCATAGCAGCACAAGAACAATCACAATGCACCTGATCCATAGAAACAGGGGTCTACCACCAGTGGTAGGATTCAAACCATTTATAATCGGTTTGCCAAAAATGTGGCTGTGTGCGCATACATTCATACACAGCTTTTGTGTATACATGGCTTCCTCCACATAGCGAGGGTTGACCAAACAGCCTTTTTGGACTTGCTCCACTCCAACTCAGCTCTCCGGGTCAGCAGCTGCTTCTCTCGGTTTGAATGCAGCTTCTCTGTACTGCACGCTTTCTGCATGGGACATAGAACAAAGCAGAAGCTCACAGCTGCTAAATTGCACAAGAGATGCTCTCTCTCCCAGTAAGAGCAGCAGCAGAGAGAAGCAGCTGCTGACCTGGAGATCACATGGAGCGTCTCCGTGGGTGACCAAGCCTCGGCAAGGGATGGCTGCAAAATCTCGGTTGCAGCACATTAGGTAAGAAGAACCGTCTGGTAGTTTGAGGCCAGAGAAAGGGCGAAGTCCTGGAGCAAGGCCAGAATCAGGGAGTGGCATGTTCCCTGACCTGGCTGAGACAGGCAGTGAGCAGGCAGAGGCTCCAGGGTAAGGCCGGAGCCAGAGAAATGGCATGTCCTTGGGCCCCAACCTGAGGTGAAGGGAGAGCAGGCGGCATGCTTATCTTTGGTGAGCAGAGCAGGCAAGGCATGAAGATTAGCTGGATGGTCTGGACTGCATGGAGAAGGGAAGATAATATATAGGGCAGGATGGGGTGGGGCAATGGGAGCTAAACAGTGGTCGATTTTACCGCTTCTCTGAACTGCACAAAATCATAACAACTGGTTTCATCTGAACCGGTCCAAACTGGCTAGACCCCGCCTGTCTACCACACTAAACAGGATCCAAGGTGCAGGCTATGTAGAGAGGCCTCAGAGACGGCAGGATGTAAGATGCAGGCAGGAACAGCATACAATGAACGGTACAACCAAGGAGCTGGCATTGTGTACAGGAAAATCTGTAGAGAATATGGCTTTCCTAAGTCTAGATGGGAGATCCCACAAAAGGTTGTAGAGCATAAGAAAAGTAAAATTATGTGGAACTTCCAGATCAAGGCAGGCAGGCAGGTACTGACCAATCAACCAGACATTTTGGTAGCAGACAATGGCCAGAAAACAGCAACGATGCTCTAACAGTGCCAAAAAACAGCAACATCGGGAAGAAGGATAAGAGAAATTAGAGAAGTACCAAGTCCTAAAGGAGGAACTAACATTTCTAAAAATGTTTCTTTCTGGTGACTGATTTACCAGCATTTTCTTTTTACTCTGAGGAGTTAACAAGCCAATAATATAGATAAGGTGACTATGATAACATATGATAAAAAGATTTAAGAGGAAGATGCAAAGGTTTTTTTTCTCAATTATCATTCTATTGCTACCAAAAATGCTGCATAGCCATAAAATAAATTTCTTGTCGCTAGATGAAGCAGATTCTTTTATTTCTCTTTTATTAGGTATTAATACTTTAATAGACTTTAAAGCTATAAAATTACTTTTTAATTTATTCAACAAGTCTGACAGCTATAAGCTATCCATTGTTGTCTACAATGACATTGAAGTGACGGCCAAGGAAACTATTTTTCAGTGTGATAATTATCTATTCCCATCAAGTTGTTACTAAGACTCCTGTTATTCAGGTTCTTTCAGTTTAAGCAGTTTTTCCTGAGAATATTTGCATTACAGAATTGTTTTTTTTTAATAAAGCAATTTTATTGGTTTTACATATATAAAAAGGAAAAAGGTATATAGGGTAATTTTTAACATTTTTGGACTTCCATGTCAGAGGCGGTAACTGCCCCCGGAGCTTCTTACAAAATGTAATTAATTAAATAGTGGTAGGAGATACATATATATCATATGATAAACTTCATACATTCAATCATTTGTTTCATATAAACATCCGTTTAGGAATTACAGTAATAATTTCAAAAAACAAGATTCATTTTTGTGATCTGAGTTTCTTTGCTATTGTTTCCTCTTCCTCCTTCCCGGCAATGGGCAAGGCCATGGCCCCTCCCGTTCCCTCCTCTTCACCTTCCAGGATTAAGGAATATTTTTTTTTAAAAAGGCCTCCGCCTCATCTACTGTTTTTATTCTTCCTCCATCCCGGAATACCAACATTCCTTCAGGCATTAACCATTTGAACCATACCCCTTTTTTATATAATTTTTTGGACAAGAAGGAATACTTCCTTCTTATCTCTCGAATTTTTTCTGGGATTTGCTTCAATATGGAAATCTCTTTTTGTTGATATATCAAAGGCCCACCTCGTTGTGCTCTCATCCCTTGTAGATCTTCTTACAAATTTAATATGGATCTCTCTTGGTACATCATTTATTCTAGCATATGCTGAATTAATTCTATAAATCAGGTCTATATCCCCCCAGATGTGTTCTTTATTTTTTTAGTGTAATCTGCTAAGATTGTGCTCATTAAATCCTTTAGGTCCTCAGAATCTGCCTCTGGGACGTTTTGAAACCTTAAAAAAAAGACATTCTTTCAAAATCCATTCTTAACATATGCTCAGTAATATTTGTATTATCTTTTCGTATTCCCTCTATCTCTTCTTTCATCTCAACTGCCCCTCCCTCCAACACCTCAATTTTTTGTTTATTGTCTGCTATGTTTCTTTGTGTCTCCAACAGCTCCAATCTTGAACTTATTAAGTCTTTCCGCATTTATTTTATTTCTTTCATTATACTTTGTAGCATTTCGTCTGTTGATGATCCTTGAGTGTCTTCACCTGCTGTTTCTTTCTGTAACATTGCAGTAATCTTCGTCTGTTGCGGAGTTGGACTCGCTTTAGTTGAAGCTGGAGCGGAAAGGGATTTTCCAGATGGTAGTTTTCTTGCAGCCACTGCTGTGATTTTAAGTTTTTATAGCCAAATATGGTGTCAGTGAGCGAGCAGTCTGTGAAGTCCAAGATATCAGGAAAAGTCTATATCAAAGTTCAAATCATGTACTGTGTAAATCCAGAGAGATACTTGCATTTAAATCCAAAAAGAAAAAAGAAGCATCCACATATAGGAGAAATACTGAGAGTTTCACGGGAGGGCACCTTGTAGTTTTGTAAAGCTGAAGGAATGCTTCATGAATCAGTGAAAGTTTTCAGTTGGAAACAAAGAAATGCCATTTTCTCGCTTCAACACCACAGGAGGGGAAGTAGTGAAGGTTCGATTTATATTGTAGCGATACTCAGCTACAAAATTGCTATTGCGATTCCGTAAGCGTAAAAACCTTCTTTTTTAAATGGTGCAAGTTCGGATGTGTTTAATCCTCTCTCTCCCCAGTCTGGGGAGCATTTTAAATCACTGCTTTTTGCGAGGAGGGGGTTCCTAAAAGCAAACTCCCCCCTCTGTTCTTCTTTTCCAGAAAAGATTGAATGTATTTAGAAAGAAAAACTCACAGTCCACACAGCCTAGTCCAGAGTCCCGGTACTTTCCTCTGACCCCGGCATTTCAGCCCGATCTTGAGTTTTCCATTAGTTCCGGTGTTTCTTTGGTGAGAGGAATCTCTCCCCCTCCTGCTCTCAGCCCTCCAGCTCCTGGGGCGAAGCAGGAACAACACCCCACTGACTGCCGTCAAAGTGGGGGTCTCCTGCAGCCACCCGTATGGTGGGAGGGGTCGCAACGAGACCCCCCCATACCCCTGAAGGTATCCACCAGAAGTGGCAAGCAGCAGATGTGTAGAAAACATGTCCATCGCCTCTGAAAGCTGGAAGCGCTCTCCGAGTGAGACTGATGCCACTCTATGGACCCAAGTGGACTTCACCATTTTAGAGATATAAACAGGTGGCTGGATCCTGAAGGTTAAATTATTTTGCCATGTTCTGCTCTTTGACACAGTATGGCCACTAAGAAAATAGCTTCTTCTTCCCATTTCAACTCAAAAATGCTAGTTTTCTCTCACTTTACAGGCAGTAGTAAAAATATGCTTTAAAAACTTTTTCAAAGTTCGGATGATCAGCTGTGTGACAATCAGCTGTGATGCCATCGTCAGAACTTTTAAAAAACATTTACTATATTTTACTATATTTACCCTATATTTTTTCCATAGTTGCATTCCTTGAAATAAATGAACATACAGTATTAGCTTTAATTCTTCAATTAAAGCATCTTTAAAATAAAACATCTTAAAGAGAGTTAGTGGGGTCTAGAGGAGTCTTTCTCAACCTCAGCGACTTTTAAAATGTGCAGACTTCAACTTTGAGAATTCCTCAATCCACACACCTTAAAAAATTGCTGAGGTTGAGAAACCCTGGTCTGAAGAGCAGGAAAGACTCTGCATGACCGAGGAGTCCACAGGTGGCAAGACTCACTATCTGACAATTGCTTGGTGATCTAATGATCACCACACGCTAGTTCACATCCTGAGATGAAAGAGATGAATAACTTCCTAAACCACAATTGGCATTCTTCAGAATCCTGACATCAATTTACAAGAGATGTAGTATGTGGCCAATAGCAGGAATGCTCCAGGGCTACAATTAAATTTTCCCAACATTTCAAGAAACTGTAGGGGGTTGTCCAGATGTCTATGTATATCATTGGAGATGGTGGGGACAAATTTGGGGTTAAGGATAAGAATGGGAAGCAGAATACCGCTGCAATGGAACAATCCCCATTTCATAAAATATTCTGAAATGCTAAAGCTGTTTGAACTACCAGCATCATTACCGAACAAGTATTCCCAAACCGAGAAACCAAACTTTTAGGAGGACCTCAACTCCATTCAGGTGAGTAGATAAATTAAAAAAAAAACCAGGTATGAATTTTTGAAAGAAATTTGATTGTAATCCATTTTGATATTACCTCTGTTTTGTGGGATAGGGGAGAAACTAGTTTATTGTCTTAAAAAACTATCTTACACAGGAGTGGGATTCAGCCAGTTTGCTGAACCAGCTGGCCCTGCCTACCCCTCCCCTCCCCTCCCTGGAGCCTCTACCTGGCCCATTCATCATACCAGGTAAGTGCAGGGCCTGTGTGGAGGCTGAAGAGGATGACAAATGGGCCTCCAGGAAGTCCAGCCTCTGGAGGGCTTCCGAAGCTCTGCTGAGGCCCTCCTGGAGGCTTGAAAAAAGCTTCTGGAACCCAGGGAGGGCAAAAACTCTCCTCCCACCCTAGTGCAGGATGCCAAGTAGGCCATGCCCGCCATGGCCACATCCACTCAGCAACCGGACAGAGAACCAGTTGCTAACATTTTTCAATCCTACCCCTGATCTTACACCTATATTAACCCAGGCTTTTGAAGTCCCCTCTTTTTCCAGTGTTTTATGGTCCAGTTTATTTAGTGATGGTGTGGGCAAAATAAAGTGGCACTTAGGGGTGCAAAGTTTATTTTATCCCGATAAAGAAGAGAATCAAGCAAGCATACTTTTGTAGCAAATAATACGATTAATTCAAGTTTTTGTCCCCATTTCCTTAGTGCAAACAGACACAACATGCAGATTTAGCTTTAGGGCTGTAACGCTTCTGATTCATTCTGCAACTTTAATTAACTTTGCCAAGCATCAAAAAGAGATTAGCAGATGTTCTTCTACGTTGTAGTTTCGATGGGATGACTCCAAGGAGAAAGGAAAAGAAAACTTCCATGAGAAGAAAGGTGGTTTTCTTTGGGGTTTGTTTCTGCCTTTAAAGTGCTTCTCATTAATCGCCAATAGTTTTATCCTCTGCCTGGAGGGAAGATCTGAGCTGTGGCTGTAGGATTCCCCGTCCTATTTGAAAACTCGCCAGGCACAGCTTGTCTTTGTCTGATTTCTGACTTGTTGCTTGTCCTGCTTTATTACTTCTGCTGGGTTTTAATTTATCTCTCTTACTTTACAAGCAGTCCCATGAAAAGCTTCCCCGGGCTGCATCCTTCCTGCGCTCCTGAAGAATCAGTTACTGAAAATCCCAACTAGACTTCCTGCCAAATTGCCCCAAAGTAGCAAAAAGTTGCTCCTTTTTCTTTCTTTTTTTCCTCTCTCTCCCCCCTCACACCCCAAGCCTTGTAGGCACCTCTGTTTTTCCTCCTCTTCCCACAGATGTTTTGCATTACTACATAGTTGTGAACAGGAAAGCAGGAGATGGTGGAATATTTTCTTGGATTAAGTTATGCAGATCGGACTTGAATTTGTGTAGGAGACAGATAAACTTGTAAAAACTCATTGGTTGACATCTTGATTTCAAGAGCTTCTTCCCCCCCCCCAATATTTGTTGTATTTATCTCCAAAGTTAAAATACAGAATAAAAGGGGGGAGGGGGAGAGAAGAAAACAGCAAGAACACAAGGAAATCCAAACATTGCCAACAAACAGAGCAACCAAGCAAGAGTAATAAAAAATGTTTCTACACCCCCCTCAAATATATCATTTATATTAACTAATAATAATTTATAATTAATTAATAATATAATTAATAATAATTAATCTACCCTCAAAATGATGCTGTAGAGGCACTGCACAACTAGACACAAGGACAGTTTTTTCCCAAATGCCATCACTCTGCTAAACAACTAATTCCTATAACACTGTCAAATTATTTACTAAGACTGTATTACTATTCTTCTTCTCATCCTTCCTAGTACCTATCTCCTTCTACTTATGACTATAACCTTGTTGCTTGCATCTTTACGATTTTTTTTAAAACAATTTTTATTGGTTTTTACAATATGTATAGGGTAAATATGACATTTTAGTGGCTTCCATGCCGGAGGTGATGGTCCTCCCAAAACTTCATACAAATACATTTTTTTAAATAAAAAGCAACTATAGAATTCTATTCTATTCTATTCTATTCTATTCTATTCTGACATACAGTGCCCATCCTGGTTGAATGCTGAAATATATCTGAAATATGTGATACGTTCTCTCCCACCTTACATGTTAACAAGCAATTATAAACTTTCCCATATATAGTTAATGAATATACTTGGTTGCATAGAAAGATGTGTCTAATGTGGAAATTTATTTATCAATCAAGTCAACCCACCATCAGTTCATTACATTAAAAAAAACAGTCAACAGGTGACCCCCCAAAATAATCAAATCTTTAAAGCCCTCTGTTAATCATCTGTTATTATATTCAACATACAGAAAGTCCACAAATGGCTTCCAGTCTCTTATAAACTTGTCTAATCCGTTGTCTCTGATCAATGTGGTTAATTTCACCATCTCTACCAATATTATCATTCTGTATTATGTCAAATTTCAGTATTCTCCTTTAATTATAAATATATCCTTCTTGTTCACTCTAGTGTCCAACCTTCAAAGTTTCTCAAAACAAAACATTCTCCCACAAAAGGGTTCTTATAGTTAATTCCAAATCTTATTTCAAATCCATCTGGACCCTTAGTCCATTTGTATCTTTTAAAAATCAAAGTCCTAGTCACTCTTTTTCTGTTTATTCCCAAAAACATTTTCAAAAGTCATTTAACGCTTCTTTTGCGAAGGAGTGAAAGAAACTCATCCAGTGCCATAAAAACCTGTCAATCCAAAGTTTTCTGATAACTGAAAAGCAATTAACAAGCAAACTTCAATTTAACTAATCTAGCAATCAATGAAAGTGATTAGCAAATGAAGTATGTGAACCCTGAATCTGTAAAGGCACCAGCTGTAGTTAGATGGCTTTCCTTCATCTCCTAGAGCAGGAGTGTAAAATGTGTGGCCTACGGGTTGGATGCGCCATATGCTGGCCACGCCCACGTCCAGTTTAGCGAAGGGGGAAAAAGTCATGATACATCACATGACAATGCAATGATGATGCATGTTTGACATCCCTGTCCCTGGCCTAAACCTCCTGGAGACCACTGTCTTGTGATTTTGTTGCAAGGAGCAACTATATGGAGCACTTATGGGCAATCGCACCCTGTGTTCAGAAAGGAATCATGAAGAACTGGTCCATTTGCCAGTTCTTAATTCTACTGCAGTCATTTTAGCAAAGCTGTTTTCAGTTCACCATTTCTTCCCCCTGAGTTCAATTTTAGGAGCTTCAAAGCAGTTGTTTGGCTGATTTTTTAAGGATGAAGGCAGACCATTGGACAAAAAGTTGACTTTGCTGCTGATTCTGATCTGCACACTTCTTTAGAATTACTCAAAGGCTTCTTATGTATTCAGCATAGCCCACATCAAGACAAAGCAGAGACTTTTGTTTAAATAATTGCAGAACAACAACAACAACACAACCCTTTTGGGACAATGTGAGAGACCACAGACTGCACATTCATTCAGGCTCCCTTTATCCTATGTCCATATGAAAAGTTTCCACATAGGATTAAATAGATATGTTTAAAAAACAATTTCTTAGAATCTGCTGATGTTAACATTTCGCGTTTCTCCATTATTTGCAGTCTATTGGGCAGGATTCTCTGTGCATACAGATGAAATGGGCTGGTTGTATTTTTCACGGCCTGGTTTATTATTAGTGAATTCTGGGTCACCAAAATGATGGTGGATGAATTTAAGAGGATGATCTCAAGAAAGACCCAGAGTCGTAACTATTGTGGTATCCTCTAAGACAACCTTTGGGAAAAACATCTGTATATTTTTACTTTTATTTTTCATTACTTTCAGCAAACATTTTCCCCTGGTTTTCTGAATATCCTTAGGAAATATTGAAAAAATGTTGCAGAAATGAGTCATTGTGATGATTTTTATACTTGGCAGTTAATTTTCAGTAGCTTAGGAGAGACAAGCCTATAGAATTTAAGGGTATGGAGACATAAGTATTTATTTACATTTAAGTCACTTCAAGGATTATGAAAATGCTTTTTTTGCACAGGTTTTATGTTGCTTCCAATATTGAGAAAGGTTGAATTATCTTTCAGAGCATGATGGATCTCCACAACTCTCAAGTCATTCTCATGGGGGGGGGGACCATGTGTGTTTCTCCAGATGTTGTTCAATGGTGTCTCTCCGCATGCTGCACTACTGGACATGCTGTGGAGAATATGACAATATAACCTTGAATAAATTCAGTGACAGCTGTTAGAAAAGCATCAGCTTCATTCAGAAAGGGAGGAAGGGATGAGGAAGAAACTCAAGATAGGCCCACTGTTGATTCTCCTGGGTATAAGAGGGAAGGAAAGGAGAACTCTGTCAGGCTTTCAGAATTGATGTAGGCCTTCATAGTGGGCCAAGTCAGGAAACAGGAATTACCAGAATTTTATTGTATTGTTATATGTATAATAACAGAAACTTCAGAACCTAATAGTGTATCATTTTCTTCTCTTATATTCAGGATAACCAAGATGGTTCAGTCTTGAGTTTCTTCCTCATTCCTTCCTGGATTTTAAGGCTAAATGGAAGGGTTTTTTATAATCAATATTGCGTATTTTCTTCAATACTATCACCATATTCCTCTACAAATACTAACTGGGTTTGGTGGAAGCTACAGTTCAGCACCATTGAAGGGTGAAAATGGTGAATCTATGCAATCAGATATATCATTTCTACCTGTCTATACCTTAGTCCTTGTCCTGTGCTCAAGCTCAATATTTCTAAATCAAGATATTATAGCTGGTTTGCAGTAGTAAGCAAAGTGGACATGACTTCTAATCCCACATTGAGATTCTTGTATTGAGAAACATCTCATGACAAAGAAGGCAAGTCACCTGTCAGTGGCCCAAGAGAGTAATGTTGAGCATCTCAACAGTGTTTTCTGGAATCTAGGATCAAAGCAGCTTTCAAAAGGATTATTGAATCAAAACAATGTTTTAAATACTAGGACTCATTATCTATATCAGGGGTCCCCAACCCCTGGGCCGTGGACCGGTGCCGGTCCATGGCTTGATAGGAACCAGG
>JAPKID020001585.1:0-14551 GCA_026931265.2 Tropidonophis doriae
CCTCGGAAGTGGGGGGTAGTCTTATACGGCGAATATAGGCTTAAACCTGTTTTTTAACTGTAAAATTAGGGGGTCATTTTATATGCCCAGTCGTCTTATACGCCGGAATATACGGTAAGTGAATACCACCTCTGGTGCTGTAGGAGATCTGTGTGTGGATGTATATGATGAATATATATGTGTGTGCTTTGTGTTGTATATATGTATGCATCCATGTGTTCAGGGGGGTATACACACACAAGACACATGTATACTCACTGCAGAAACATATACTCACACATATACACATATTCATGAAAGCCAATGGGGTATTGTGGTAAAAGGAGTGAAAGCCTCAGGTTCTAATTCTTCCTTAGGCATAGAAGCCAAGAGGGTGACCTTGGGCCAGTCAAAAAAATGCCTTAACCTGCACTAGATAAACATGCTAGATTATCCCATTTCTCCTGCAATGGATTAATTCAAAAAGTAACAGAACAGAGTAATAGTATTTTTTTTAAAAAAACATAAAAGGCATCTTATGCTAGAGAGCTTTAAGGTGTGTGTATGTGTGCGCGCACGCACACACACACAGTTCCAAATGGGAAGACATAAACCAGATTTTTAAATATATTATAATTATTGATTCTGTCCTCTGCCCAATTTGCTGTAGAATTTCTTTCAATCTTCCCTGGCCTGACAGAGCAAGTATGTTGCGGTAAGCCACATGCAGAACCATTTGAGCAAAACTGCCTTTGTCCTTTTTTAGCATGGCTTTATACTATTTGTAAGCATCAGTTATACTGACAATAGTTCTCAGATTTTTTAAAAATTTGGAATGCTTTACATTAAGCTCAAATATTTTAAATACTGTAGCCACAGATGTTCACATTCATTTATAGATAACACCTGCATATGTGATAAATGCTACCTCCTTTACAGCATGATGCAGTCAAGCAAATGTTAGCCACAATGCAGCTACATTTTTAATAATCCTATTCAACAAAATGGGATTCTGTGATTAATTAGATTTTGGGTGAGAGTTGATATGGCAGAGAGGTTTCATTATTAAATTACATTTCAATAATATTTTTAAAAGTATACCCTTATAGCATACCTTAAGCATATTCTTATGGCACATTACATTGCCAGTGATGCTTGGACTAAATATCACAGAAAAGAATTTTGATAGACTATAATAAGAACCAAATGGATTTCACAGGCACAGTGAAAGAATAAATCACTTTGATGATGGACAAGTTAAAGTGGCCAGAATTCTTATGCTATATAAATTTAGCAATTGACTGTGGAAATATTGTTTCTAAATTGTGGTTTTATTTATGTAATGTCATCTGAATATCTAGCTTATAACAGCAAATTGCCTTAAAGGTATTTATTTATTTATTTATTTATATGAAGTATGAGAAAAACTACCCTCCAAAACTAAATGATTGGTTATGTGTAATTTGGTTTGCAAACCATGGTTTGCATTAAACATGCTTATATTAAAACAAGCAGATTATGGCTAAAGGTCATGGTTAAGCATATCAATAATGATTTACATACTGGCATGCATTATTTATACCTTCTGGCCGTGCAGTTAATCCCATCAAACTAAGGTATCTTGCATCTAAGTGCGATGGGCATCACACAGACAAAAAAATAGATAGACAGACAACAAATCTTAAAACAACAAATCACAGTTAGCATTATCTTTGCCTAGATAGCGACTATTTTATGATGGTCTTGTAATGAAATATGAAATAATAGAGAATTGTATAGGCCTTAAAAGCATATAAAGAGGGCCTACAAAATTTTGAAACAGTTGCAAAAAAGGATAAATTGTTGCCCAAGGCTATTTTGTAAAAACAGTGGGCATTCTGGAGATAGTAAATAAAACAAAGTATCGAGTAGAATATATTTATCTCATACACCAGCTATTTTATTGAACACTGTCAGTGTTACAGATGCTTATCTTTATAAATTACTAACATCTGGCTTTCTTTGGATGGCACATTTGTTGTCTCTCTTTAACACCGTTCAGTTTCCTATTACTTTAATCTGCCAACACCTAGAAAATGAAAGCACCTTCAGGAATAGAGATAAATGTGAGCGTTACCCTCAACTTTCCCATTCTTCTTCCTTATGTTACCTATTTGTCTCCTCTAGCAGCCATTTCTACAATAATAAGTGAAATTTGAATCTTTTTCAAAAGTGAATCGGACAGAGATTCATTTATATCCAATTGGAATTACAATTTTTAGAATGTATGCATAACATGCTGGAATTAGCTACTTGCTGTGAAGTATGAAACTATTTAACATGGCATTCGGTCCCTGCAATAAAGTGCGCTTTCAGCAATCAATGAAAGATGAATGAGCAAGAAACAAGATCCATCAGTGAAAAATCTGAAAAGAAGAAATGCTATAAGTTACATTCTATACCTCTCAAGTCTGTTGTATTATCTGATGTTATGATTGCCCCAGAGATATTTATTAGATTAAATTAGCACTTATATATTCTCAGATTTTTATTTGTCAGAATTGCATATATTGGAATATTGGAAACCAATAATAGTTTGTCTCCAAACATACCTTGATATATTATCACTTTAAGGAAACCGTTGACTTTCATTTGTTCAAAACATAGATGTGCAGTGTGCTGAATTACAAAGGCCAGTGAGAAGACAAGTTTGGAACTTTAATTTAATAATATCTGGAAAGCTATATATCACCCACTGAAGAGACATGCGTTTTCTGACTATGCTTACTGAACTTTTCAAACCAAACTTCTTGTACATAATACAGTCCAGCCATTCAATGCTCTTTTGCCTGCTTTTCACTAATTCAATTTGGTTCATTGCTTTTGCACAGCCGGCTATCTTTATTGAATTCTTTGACTACACACACAGAGAGATTCACACCTGGATCACACCGCATGTCCTAATGAAAAAAATGCTTCAATAAAATATATTTTAAAATGAAGATTATTTTTCCTTTCTTATGTTCTTTCCTTGCCAACAGGCATGTCAGCAGCAGTGACCGAGTAGGAAAACCTTATCGTGGTGTGAAGCCAGTTTTCAGTATTGGAGATGAAGAAGAATATGATACTGGTAGAGTAGAGGTTTTTATAGGCAAATTATATGTTTTAATTTTTAGCTGTCTGGAATTCTGTTATTTAAAAGATACACTAATTATGGTAAGAAATTCCAACTGGAATCTGCAATATTACCAATATCATATTGGGGGCCATCATTATCAGACTTCATATACACTTTACAAAATCTGAATACTTTACAACAGAAAAGTGCATTGTTTGGAGAATCAGTCTGGATAGTTTACATAAATAAACACAAATCAGATAAACTTTTCATAAATTATATAAACAACATATGATCTGTTAGATCCAAGTTTTACTGTAATTATAAGTTTAGATAACTTATTACCATACAAAACCTCTGTATTTCAATAGCATCAGATTTCCTATGCACACATAGATAGGTTTTCTGAGAAGTGTTTGTACTTTGTGCCAAGAAAATTCAGGGATATGATCTGGGCAAAATAGTCATCTAGAATATACAGGTACATTCATTCCATCCAGTGTAGTAATGAACTTTGCTGGTCTTTATAACTGATAAATTTAAGTCAAGGCATCCTTCTATATTTCGGAGACACTCAATAATTATCAGAGAAACATGTTATTATTAAATGAATTTGTTTAGGATCTTCATTCAGTATTCAGGGAATCCAAAATTGAATGGAATATAGTATGAAAATCTCTATCAAACTACATAGTAATACATATTTCATACATATATGTACAATGCAATGTGTGAAATATATTGTGACTTTTGCATGGAATCATCACCTTAAGAATTAATGTCTTGCCTTTAACACTGCAGCTTTAGCCATAAATGTGGCTCGTAAAAAGCCTGTCAAATATATGGAATAATGTGTGATGGGATTTCTAAACTTGGTGATTGTTAGGCTATTCAGCCTTATATTGGGTTGACAATATATATGAGCCTATGTTCTTAAGAAGTTATTTAGATTTAAGAACTGTGTTTGAATTCTGATTGGCTATGCTGCTCAGCATTACCATATAATCAAGGTCAGGAATGCAGCCCATTCCCTGTTCGATTCCTTGTGATCCTGTGTTTTTCCTGATTGCCGTTGAAGAAGGAGGAGGAGGTTTTGTTTGCATCACTGTAAGATAAACTCTGTGATGTAGGACTGTTATCATTGTTTGAGAAGTTAGTCGGAAGAAGCATTTTAGTTGCTACAAAGTAAAGACTATTTATTTTCTTACGATACTGTTGTAGAGTTTGTTTGTGGTTTACAGCAATGTATCGCGTTACTGTCCGGTGAATTACACTATTCCGCATTTATTAGCTTAACAATGGTTATGGGACCAGAGTTGTGACACTGGTTCTGAACCCAGAGTTGCTAACAGTAATGATGAACAGCAGCCTTTTATTTCATAAATTTCAACTTAGAATGAAAACTGTTTTTCAAAATATTCAATAGCAATTGATTTTGTTCATGACAGCATTTTTTTTCTTTTTGAAACAGATGAAATCGATAGCTCTTCAATGTCTGATGATGATAGAAAAGAAATCGTCAACATTCAGACTTGGATAAATAAGCCAGATATAAAATATCATTTCCCTTGTAGTGAAGTGAAAGAAAGTGGACACATGTTTCCTAGGTATTGTTGCATTGGCTTTATAAACTTACTAATGTTTCTGATGATAAAAAAAGTGCTCCCCTCTGTCTTTTTCTCTCTCTGTATGTGTGTGTGTAGGCATGTAAGTGTACATACCAAAGTATGCACACATACACCCACTTTAGTACAGACAATTGCTACCTTTTAAATGCCAGATATGTAGGCTTCTGTAATTATTTTTCAAATTAACCTTTAATCCTACTTAATGAAAAAAATATAGGGTAACTAATTAACTGTATGGATTAATGGCTCACACATTGTATTGCAAATGGACTGCAGGTAATCACTTCATAGCAGGTATTTTGTTTTGGTCATAGCATATATTTGCGCTTTTACCACAATATAAATCATGTACACAACATGATGAAAAGTCAATTATAAATTTGCCAAATAACTATTATGTGTAGTCACATAATATTATTTACAAAATGCATTTGCCTCATGATAATATTACTGAGGATGGGGAAGTATCTGTTTCCTGATATAATGCCACTTATTTTCTGATATTTTTTTTCTAGTCACCTTTTGGTAACTACAACACACATGTACTGTTTGCGAGAGATCGTCTCTCGAAAGGGATTTGCTTACATACAATCTCGTCAGGCACTAAATGCTGTGGTCAAAATTACTTCCAAGAAAAAGCATCCAGAATTAATAACCTTTAAATATGGAAACAGCAGTGCTTCAGGCATAGAGATTTTGGCAATTGAGAGGTAAGGTTTTACTATGATTAGATTCAACTACATATGAATCATCCATATATTTTGAGGATTCATTTATGTATCAAAATAAAATAATCAATTGACAGTAATTTTTAATATTGTTAAGCGCAGCCTTATTGTATGGCAAATTATAAAGTCCTTATATAAACAATGAATTAGGTTTAATGTAAAATGCTAGTTTTATCATTCAAAAGGCTGAGCCTTCTGCAAGTTCTATAGAGCTTTTTATACATTCTTTAGTTGGCTAAACAATAGTCTAGAAATTATTACTCCTTATGATTTATTTAAGTACAGTTTAACCACTATGTTAGATCATGAGTGAATCATCTACGTACATCCTGAAATTTTGAGATTCTCTTAATAGCAACATATTAATCAGTGTTCCAAATAATATAAATTTTTCTCAAGTGTAAAATAAATTGGAAATTAGTTGCTAGGCAGAATATTTTATATATTTATCTATTTATCACATTTATGTAGCCTCTATTTTACAAATAATAAAGTAAAACAAAAATATATAAAAACTAGAATAAATCATTATTAAAAATAAAAAGGCTCAAGAGAGAATAAATATTAGCTATATCAACAGAGCCATCTTAGAATGTCACTGGTATCCGGGGTCCTCAGCTTAAGGGCATAGCCATGTCTTGAGAGACTTCCAGAACATGCGGCTATCTGTCACTGATGATGCGGCAGAGCTTGAAGGCCATGAAGAAAAATGACACACTGATTCTTTATCTCATTTCAATTTCTATGGAAATAAGCATCATTGTATATGTGTGTATGTATGCCTGTGTGTGTGTGTGTGCACGTGCGCATGCACATCATATATAAGGATTCTATGGATCATGATGTAATATTTTAATTCTATTATTTTATATTGTAAAAATGATTTAGTATATTAACAAATTATGTTATAATTTCCATTTTTAAGGTACTTGATTCCAAATGCAGGTGATGCCACCAAAGCTATAAAACTACAGATTATGAAAGTACTGGATGCCCTGGAAAGCTAATAAGAACAGGTGTTTTCACTGTGTCTTCAGAAGAAAGTGGTGGCCAAAATATTTTATGTGGCCTAAAACAACTTGTTGCAGCTGAATACTAACCTAAGAGGACATTTCAGTTTATTGATGGGAGTGCCTGGATAACCATTTTATGGTAGAAGTAAACTATACTTTTGAAGAGATTTTTTTTAAAGTATTTTCTTTAACACATTTGCAAACATTGTTTGTTATAAACCTGAGTTATTTTTAAAGTAGCTTTGGAGAAGCTGACTTATTCATAAGGAGAGAACTCAGTACATAGATCTGTTTGAAAAGATGTACTGTAGCCAGGCAATACTTTCCAATATTGGAAAATATTTGAACTACATAATTTGAAAATGACATATTTTTACAAGCCTTGAATATTTGGTTTGAACTCCTACGCATAGTATCAGGGTTTAGCAACAGTACTTGAGGCAAGAATCTAGAACGTCTTTAAAACAATACTACATGCTATCAAACATGGGCAGGTTTATACATACAATGTGTATGTAATTTTTAAAGTCTTCTATGAGGTTTAAGAGAATAGTTAATTTCCTGAAGCTTGAAATGCTAAGCAGCATACAGCAGTTGAATGATCATAGCTTTATGCTTTATTAGGAAAGCCAAGGTTTTCCAAAGTCAACATTAGATTGGGAAATGAAATCATAATTTATTTTTCATAAGAGAATATAAGAATTGGCTACACTAATGGACATGCAAACATAATCTTTCAGAAACCTGTTCAAAATCTGTGCAGTGCTTACTAAAATTGCAATGTGCGTGAATGAAGCAAAGTGTGGAAACTTTATGTATGATGTGTTTAGTTTTTCTTTGAAATGTATCAGCTGAATGCTATTAATAATGTCTTCAGTGCTTGAGATTAAAAAAAATAAACTCTGGTGCAAAAATCCATAGTTTTCAAAGATAACCAAAATGGTTGTGAGAGATATTTGAATGCACTTAGAAGTCTCAAGAAAATACTGTAAATGCTGACATGAAAGCTGCAAAATGTGAGAGTAACAATTCATAGGATTGTAGTAGGTTGGACCAAAAAAAAAAGAATATCTGCAGATCCAATCAACATGCCAATGGAAACTAAAATCAACTGATCTTCATTACCAACTCTCGAGCTCTTAACAAGAATCATGTAGGTACCTTAATCCTGAAACCAACACTCATTTTTTAAAAAAAATTAAAAGTATATAAACATGAATTGCATGAACTGCACTTTTGCCAATACTCCTGTATTTATAGTTCTGTCCCAGAGCATTGTTTTTTTTCCTTTCTCCACTTCCCTTTTAAAAAGCAAATTAAAATATCTTTGAGGTTTTCCTGCCTAATTTAGCAATGACACTTTTTTCATAATATTAATGTAAAGATGTTCGTGCAATTGTTTATAAAAGTGCTATTGTAAATAAATCATTACTACTTAAAAGCCAATTATTTGTCCAAGTCATTTGGATACAGGATGCTTGATCCAACTGTCATTTCCAAGGAATAACAATAATAGCAAAAAAATCTACACTTCACATCATAGATTGGGTTAATGCAATTCTAACTAATTTCTTTAACTCTGCATTCCTCAGTCTGTTCTGGAGGGTGAGAAATCTTCTGTAAATCTGAGTGCTTGCAAAGTAACAGGCGTACACTGGAGGTTTCAATGAATTCCATCCACTGATACTGGTGAAACCTCTTTTTGCATTCTTCGCTACATAGTTTTTAGTGTGTGTAGCATTACTTCTGGTTAGCGCAGTTGCAAAGAATGTGCAAACGCTTGTACAGCTAGTTATACACAAATTTAAATGTCAGTTCCTTGATGTACTGGTATTATCTAAGGAGTGTATGAAGTATTGAAGACATACTGAAACTCTGCTTAGTAATCATATTTGGTCTAAGTAGGGTTTGTGTTTAAAAGACAAAGTGGGATTTGGAGTTGGGGGGGGCACTTGATGTAAACACCTTAAAGCAGTCATGTCTTTTCATGTGTTTATGTGGCTGTTTCTGCACTTCAAAAGAATCCTCAAAAAAGAAGCAATTGCTCTCAAGTGTTCTGAACTGGTTGGGTTCAAGTTATATTTTGTCTTTGAAGCCTAATCTCTACACTGCCCCAATTTCCTCTTTCAGCCAAGCTTATTGTCTTTCCTTCACTACACCTACATTACTATTTGAGCAGGTCATGAACATTGGAGCACTGTTATAATATACTTTACTATAAGGTTTTATTAGTTGTTCAACATGAGATGGTATTTAGGAAAAGCAAAGCAAAACAAACTGTAACTATGCAATAATGAAGGAATAAATACTGTGGAATAAAGACCAACATAAAAGGCAGAAGAACAAATTCTTGAACCATGTAATACAGAACAATAGAAATTTAACAAGCTAAAAGGCCTGTCTATATAACTTTGTCTAAGCCCAAAATAAAACCTTGGAGTAGGAGGGCTACTACTGAAAAAGTCCAGTCTTTAACAACTGTCTACTGCATGAGTTAATGGGAATGCTAACTGCCATATATGAGACATGAAATAAGTGATATGGTGTTAATTTGTGGGTGATATTTTTGGTCCTGGTCTAATTTTATGTTCCTGATTTCACTGCTAAAATGTCATAAATATTTAAAGAGAAGCAATGTTTTCCTCTTAAGGCCATAAAGCTATGAATTTCTAATTTAATCAGTTTGATTACTGATTAAATGTGCTAAAAATTACATTGTCATATAGCTGTGGTGTAAGTTTGCAAACAATTTTAATGAAAGTAAATTTCATAATTAAATCTAAAGTAAGTATGCTTTTAAGGTTCAGTATTTCAGTCTGCAGTATTTAGAACACTGCAGTAATTAGTGATCACATTTGACTCGCAACAATTGTTTTTGAATGCTCAAATCCATATTTTATTACTCAAAATTCTCTTGAAGTAGCAATAGTATTTAGACATATATCGCTTCATGGTGCTTTACAGCCCTCTCTAAATTGGTTACATAATCAGCATATTGCCTCCAACAATCTGGGTTTTTATTTTACCTATCTCAGAAGGATGGAAGGCTGAATCAACTTGGAGCAGGTCAGGATCAAACTGCTCTCCACATGGGGCTTCTCCTGAGGTGCACTCGGTGACTGCAGTTAGTCCAGAATGCGGCCGCGCGGGTCATTATGGGTGTCCCTCGGCACTCACATGTAACACCTTTCCTGCGCGAGCTGCACTGGCTACCTGTAGTTTTCCGGGTGCGCTATAAGGTTATATTAACCATCTTTAAGACGCTCCATGGCACAGGGCCTGGTTACCTTCGGGACCGGTTGGTGCCCCATACCTCTCTCCGTCCGATCCGCTCCCACAGGGACGGGCTCCTCCGGATACCGTCAGCCAGACAATGTCAGCTGGCAATGCCGAGGGGGAAGGCCTTCTCTGTGGGAGGCCCCGCCCTCTGGAATGACCTTCCTCCTGATTTACGTGCCATCTCTGACCTCTTCCTGTTCCACCAACATTTAAAGACCTATTTGTTTATCCAGGCCGGCCTGGCCTAAATGCAAATATTCTGCCCTCGCAATTTTTAGGAAATTTTTAGGGAATTGTTGTTTTAAAAAAGGGGGTTTAGCGCAAGGTTTTAGTTTGAATTGATTTTTAATTCTATATTTTGTATCTGTATGTATTTATTTTATATTTCCTTGCGCGCCGCCCCGAGTCCCTTGTGGAGATGGGGTGGGATATAAATTTAATAAATTGAAATTGAAATTGAAATTGAATTGAAGTCTTTGGGAAAAATGGAGACAGGAATTTAAGGAGAACTGCTATGCCTTTTGACCACTGAAATACAAGATTATCTCTTCAGAGTAAACAAAAAAGTGTAAGTTACGAATCCTTCCTGAAAAAAACCTCACTGATGCTCTGCTTTTCCCCAAAAACCAGATGCCGAGTCGTTTTTCATCTCCATGAGGCATTTCTGTTCAAATATTACCAATTCAGATATTTAGCATCTTTGGTGATTATCAGTTTGTTACTGAGCCATCACTGGGCAAGATCACTTTACAGGACAACATAAGTATAATTGAACGACATGAGATACATAAGTATGTAATATAAGATAAACTATTTATTGATGAGTAGATTTCTAGTGAAATAGTATGTGAGAGATGCCTCAAGGTAAAGGAATTTACGGTAAGCCACAGCAGTTCTGTTAGCCCTGAGACGCTTTAAACAGGATTGGGCTACTACTAATAGACTGAGAGCAATTTAGTGTAATAGTGATACTTAATAATAACAACAACAACAACAACAATAACAACAATAATAATAATAATAATAATAATCTGTGTGTAGCCTTCCATGGGGATTACAGGGTCCCACACAACCATGGGGCTGAGTTGATCCCATGAGGAACCCACCCACCCACCTATATTACAACTTCCATTTTGGGATTCTTCATCTTTTGAAATGTTTATAGTCTTGTTTTATAATTTACTTGTTTTTAATCCTAAATTAATCTTATTTTAATGTTTAATTTTATTAAAATATACACCACCCAGAGCTTCTCTCTGAGAAAGATGGGAGGTTAGAAAGTATGAAATATACATAAATAGTTGGAAACTAAGGACCATATTCCACACAGATAAAAGCATCCAGAACTGTAACTAAATTTAATTTAAGTGTAGATAAGTTAGCTTCTAATTTCTTAAGGATTCCCATCTTCTATTCTACAAAAACATTCACCAGCACGGTTTGGACAAATGCTTACAGTCCTAGGGCTTCCCACTTAATACACCATGTATTAGAGAATTCACTTAAGAACAAAGGCAAAGGTTACATCTATTTTCCCATTACCCCTTCTCCAAAAACTTTTTTACTACAACAATAGTACTTAATGAATTCATCACAAAAGAAATTCACATACACTCAGATAAAAAAGAGTCCTGGAATTTAAAAATAGAAAAAAAATATTTTAATGCATAAGGTTTATTTTTAAAAGTCAGAATAATGTTCCCAAAATCATACATACTATATGTATTTATTCATCACACTGCTGTACTGCTCATCTCACCTAAGTGTCTCCATGCCAATACATACTTAGATTAAAATAATTGAAAAGCTACAGAGATTTGAGGAACTAACTTTGGTCAAATCCATTATAGAAAAATTGGCAGCGGACATTATCCTCATTTTGAACAAGAACAGCATTTCTTTTTCTTGAAATTTTATTTTTACTTTTATGAAATTATGGTAAGGCTCTAAATTTTCTACAACTTCAGTGAATAAAAATTGCTTAAAGCAAGCAGCTTTATATTCTATCCAAATTTAAAGATGCATGTTTCAGAAATCTATATCAGAAGCAAAAACACCTCCACCAAAATCAAAAATAAAGAAATCTGTGCTCTGTGCAGTCCCAGCCTTAAATGTTCTACTACCTATGGTACTATAGTTGATAATGAAATGAAAAACTGGAAAAAAATACAAACCTGGTTATTTGAAATAATAGGCACCAACTTCCCCCTTAAACCTGACTTATATTTGCTTGGCATTAAACCAAACCAAATTCAAAACCAAGATTGGTACCTTTTTACATACATCACAACAGCGACCAGGATGGCCATTGTGCAACAATGGAAGGATAGCAACTTACCAACAGACTATTTAATCATAGCTAAAATGATAAGCTAACATATATTTTAAAAGACAAGTGCAGATGCCTTGCTGAACATGCTCTCTACTGGAGAAGCCAATGTTCCCAACTACAGTTGTGGAAGAAAGGAGAACCCCATGGCTGTTCTTGATGGGACTGATGATGACATCTCCATGCAGATGTTCACTATGGTGGGCACCTACAAAATGCCACAGGTTTGTATGTAGCTTTCTTTATCTGGTGAAGTGTGTGTGTGTGTGTGATAGATCCAATGTGATTTTCTCCAAGACATTCAAGGGCTGCTTTTTGTCATGGCCTATATAGGTGCATGGCTAAAGTATGGGATCCACAGTGGGGAAGGGATAAGGATCACAGTAGACATATCCTCTCACAATAGAGATCCCAATTGCTTCTGCTTAACACTCATGAATGTGCAATTGTGAAAATGTGAGGAGAGAGATGCAACATCAGCCAAAAGGTCTCTCTACAAAAGGAAGGAACACCAGTGATGAGAAACTATTATTCTGTTCACGACCTTCATTGTCCTATTATCTTTGCAAAGGAATCCCAAATTCAAAGAAAAATTCCCAGTTGACCTTCATGCTTCAATCTGAAAAAAGGTCTTAAGAAATCATATAGAACAATACCATTCATTAACAAGGATGCAAACATTATTAGAAGTGTATTATCCCACAGATTCTCTACTTTTGTACCCAAATAAGTTCATGAATGCCAAATTGCATATATTCACGCTAATATTGTAGTTTTGATTTGACCCATAATAAAATACATAATCCTTCCTTTCTTTTTTCAGGTCACTTATAAAATTGTTTCAGAGGCTCTGAGTGATAAAACTCAATTTCCTTTTTTCCACCGGATGGCCCCCAAAGAAGGAATCCAGTTCCCAGTGATTGTCCAGCTGCTCCTCCATTTCAGATGGACTTTGATCGGTCTCGTTGCCTCAGACACAGACAATGCAGAGAATTTCCTAAGGACGTTGACTCCTCTTCTTGTCAGGAATGGAATTTGTGTTGTTGTGACACAAAGGTTCTCAATGAGTGGAAGAACCAAATTATTAATTGATGGTTTTTCTAAGTGGACACAGGTCAATGTCTTTGTGTACTTTGTAGAAATTGGTTGGCTCATACAAGGAATGGTCACTCTAGATAGCATGTTTGCAAAGTTACCAGCACCTATTCAAGGGAAAGTCTGGATCACCACAGCCTTGTGGGAAATAGGACAAATGCATACTATGAGTTGGTTACAGTATATCCATAGTATTTGGCTCTTTATCATGCAGACAAAAGAAGGGCAAAAACATGATGACTATGAACATTTTTTCTATGTTAATGCAGATTTCAAAGTTAAGACTTTTAACTGTTCTTTTTCAAAACAAGTCTTTTCTATCAAAGGCAATGCACGATGCACCCAGAAAGCTCCTCTGGATATCAGACCCAAAAGCAACAGGCTCAGGACGGAAAATGACCGTGTTGTTTATGGTACTGTTATGACTTTGGCCCATGTCTTGAATGCTGCATATTCTTCCAGATCCTGGAGGAGAAGGAAGGAGGGTGAAGAGAGATTTGAGGCTCCAAGGCTGCAGCCATGGCAGGTATGGGGATCTATTAATTTTACAAAATCTTTAGAGAAGGAATCCAATGTAGAGTGAGAGGGAACCAACAGATTTGTGCTACAAAAAGCCAACAAATTTGACCAATCTAATTGCTTGGGAGAGAAATGTCCCAAAGTGTACACGTTATGAGAAATATATTTTAATAGTATGCACTGCTAATTTTAAAATGGATGTGTCCTGAATGTATAGCTTTGTCATTGTAGGATTTTACATTTTTATTTATTTTATTTAGTAAATTTGTTTGTTTGCCCCCCAATTCACTACAGTGTGACTCCTCATACATTTGAAGATGACTCCTTGTAATCTTTGCTTTAAGACAATCAGAGAAGGAGAGTCTAGGGTTTACTGGTTCAGTTCTAATATGCCTTCCCCCAACCCCTTAGTGTGTATTTCCTTCATTTAGCCAGAATTTCATTTTTCAATGTTTCATCATCTGCAATTACAATCAGCTGGTCTTAATCACCTGTGTAACCTTTGGTAATCTTCTGTGTTTCAATTATTGGGAGAGTGCTGTTTCCTTTCTTTTCCAACCAAGAGATTGTGATAGTTTGAAAAGGTCCTCCCAGATTCCTCCTGTGTTTTGCCTGCTCTAGTCCACCATGGCTCTTCTCCTTATTGATGTCTTTCTTCGAGGCTAAGGAGCAGTTCCTGAAATCTCTTCCTTAGCTTGGTTGCCCTTCCCTAAACTTGATTCAGTTTGTATGAAATGTGTTCCCCAAAGGTGGGGTGTCTATATCTTTCTTCTTTTGAAATGAAATGAAATGAAATGATCTAGATAGTCAACTTCATCCAGGTGCCGGGAGAACTGTTGCAACACCACACTCTCAACAACCTTCATAATGAAATGAAGGTTGGA